>CAWZYM010000545.1:0-29113 GCA_963966185.1 Rhabditoides inermis | reverse complement strand
AAGGGAAAGGGAAAGGGAAAGGGAAAGGGAAAGGGAAAGGGAAAGGGAGAAGAGGAAAGATAAAGAGAAAGAGGGAAAGGGAAAGAGAAAGAGGGAAAGGAAGAGAAAGAGGAAGGGAAGGAAAGAGAAAGAGGGAAAGGGAAAGGGAAATAGAAAGAGGGAAAGGGAAAGAGGGAAGAGGGAAAGAGGGAAAGGGGGAAGGGAAAGGGAAAGGGAAAGGGAAAGGGAAAGAGGGAAGGGAAAGAGAAAGGGGAAGGGAAGAGAGAAAGAGAGAGAGATCCACTCACAGTCTCGATGAGTCCTTTTTGTCTTGTCCGACAGTCGCGACAAACGTCTTGTCCGTCTTGTCGGCCGGCGGCGCGTAGTCGAACTCGTACTGTTGTAGCAGCTGAAACGAGGCTGGTCGTCTCCCTCTCCCTACCGTGAACTGCAGAACCGTGACACCACCTCCAACTCAAATCAACAAGCTATTGATAGGAATATCGATCGATGTGCTAGGTAGTCTCACGCAGATCTAAACTCGCAATCAGAAAGTGCGCCGCCTGTCTTTCACTCTTTCCGCGGTTAGAGAAGAGGAGAAAGTTTTATGAATAATAAAGGAGAGAGCCAGGTTCGCGGCGCGTGCCCACCATCCGCGTGCGGCGGCTGCTGGGCGCATATCCAAAAGCAACTCGCTGATTCTGACTATACGAGTACACAACATATATAACAACAAGTAGACAAGGCGCACCCACTTGTAGATCTCGTTGAGGACGCGAGCGTCTGCGTCGTCACATCTGGTCAACACCCATTTCGTCGGCGAGAATGCAGTTTTCCCTGAGAACACTGATTAGAAGGTTGATTAGAGAACACTGATTAGAAGGTTAGAAACAGATAGAAGGTTCAAAGGTAAATTAGGATAAATAAAATGTAAACAACGCGTAAACATCCACACTCACCGGTTGAGTAGCAGAAGAAAAGCCAGTAGACTCCTCTCGAGCGGATACTCGCGCAGGCAGTTGTCGTTCGTTCTTCCAGCGCTTATCTGACGACAGCTTCTTGCATTGACGCGCCTTCTCCTACGTGAGCATCGCCTCTACTTGCGGCGGCGGCGCGAGTGCAGCTGCCGTATCGCTGCCGTATCTTGGTGCGGCACAGGCGGTAGCTGCACTGTCCGCCTGGGGCTGATGCTTCTGCCGCACTTCCCATCTGTCTAGGTCGCTCGTACTAAAAGCAACAAAGAGATTGAAGAACGCACTCGAACCGGGGAGAATGGGTGACGTCATAATGGTCAACCAGTTCTATATATACATGAGCGAAAAAGATGAAACTATAGCGAAGAAGAGAAAGCTGGCGGGGGATCGCTGATTGCAACGATAGTGAGGGCAAGCCGATCAATGATGATACTCGTTGCTATCGCTGGTCAAGTGGATCGGAAACGACACCTCCCCTCTCTCCCAGTGACCTGGTTGCTCGTTATCACTCGGCTCTCGCTTACGCGCTCTTTCCTCATCGATCTTGCCTCTCTACAGGGCAAGATTATTCTCTCTGTCTTTCTATCCATCGTGCCTTTCTACAGGGCAAGATTTCTCTCTCTCCTCTCTCTCTCTCTCTCTGTCTGTCTCTGTCTGTCTCTGTCTGTCTCTGTCTGTCTCTGTCTGTCTCTGTCTGTCTCTGTCTGTCTCTGTCTGTCTCTGTCTGTCTCTGTCTGTCTCTGTATGTCTCTGTCTGTCTCTGTCTGTCTCTGTCTGTCTGTCTGTCTGTCTGTCTGTCTGTCTCTCTCATTCTCTCCTTCCTTCTCCCTCTCCCTCTCCCTCCCCCACCTTCCCAAGATTCTTGCTGCAGAGACGCATCAAAATGTGCCGAACAAAACGGTTTGCAGTTCATACTCGAAAAGTGTACACACCTTCAATTAATATATTTATCCAGCGTGCAAAAATCAAATAACATCAAATAGCAATCGTAACAAAATAACAAAAACATAATTTATGGAAATGTGTAATAACATGTCTATAAGATCTCTGAATACTCGAAATGGAAATATGTAAAACTACATACTTGTGGAGCACGTAGGGCCTATTGAAGAAGAAGGTTTTGTGGCGGCTCGTTCAATACGTTCTGAAAAAGGGATTTGAAACACCATACAATATATTGCAATGTAATCTATCCCCCCCCCCTTTGAGTCGAGAAAATCAAAAACGGACAACTTACCCTTCTGGTTCGACTCTTGGCCTCGCTCAGCCTGAACGCGGTGACGTTGAGCGTCCTGGAAAGTTTGAGTTTAGCTGACTCGATGCACGTTTTGCAACGTACGTCGCCTTGGCGAGGAAGGCGTCGACGGCTGCCGCGTCGCGCATCACGCAACGCGCGAGCGACAACCGCGGCGCGTGCACCTGCAGAACGTCGTCGCACAGAAGATGGCGAGCGCGCAGAAAGGCGACGTGGTGCGAAGAGACTGCAACACACACAACAAAATAACCCCTCGCCCTTCAGCTTCACACAAAATGCATGACACGAAATGCACAATCTCATAATCAGCACTCACAATCGCCGGCGGGATGCTCAACGTGCACGAGCACATCGCAGCCAGTGTCGAGGTGGCGGGCATGCGGCTGGGGCGCCCGCAACGCGCCCTTGCTATGCCTCCTCTTCTTTCCCAGTTTCCGTCTCTTGCCCTCCCTCTGATGCGGCAGCGGTGGCGGCGTCTGCAACAACATAAACAACAATACAGTGATATTTTCCGCTCCAACTCAACCATGGTCCAAGCCCAAAGCTATGTACGATCAAGGTTTAATCACGGCTACCTTGTTGGGGTTGTCTCTGGTCGGAACCGGTATAGCTGCCAATGCAGACACTGGCTCAGCGCACAGCCGGGCTGGCGCATCAGATTCCGAAGATTGTTTCTGAATCAAACACACGCATCAACACCTTTTCAACTATCGTTTAAACAATTGCATCATCTTTGAGTGTACCGAAAACATGCAGAACATCAAGAGTGAATCATACTTACCTCCAGTCTATCCACCGTGATTACTGAACTGGGTTCACTCGTCTCAGCTGGCTGCGTTGGAACTGCTAGGCCCATACTGGCTAAAATGATAGAACACATAAACAATAGTGGGATACAAAAAACTCATCAAGAACATCTCGAACAACAATACAAACGCAAATTCTCCCCGTTTCTGTTGCACACAAATGTCTTTGGCCACACTCACCTTCCTCTTTTTCCTCAGTCGTCATGTCGAGCGAGTTACCGAACGTGTGCGAGTCGACCTGTATTCTCATTTTTGGACATTCTTCCCCCCGGCGCTCTCTCATACTCACCTTCTTTCTGTCGGTGACAGCCGTACCCTTGAAAGACAGCTGGTCCTACAAGGATTTGTAGGACGTCGTGTTGAGTACCCCCACACTCACTGTTGCCCGTCGCTTCGTCTTCTCCTTCCCCTCCGCCTTCTCCCGCTTCCTCTTCCGCCTCTGCCTGTCAGTCTCGGCAGACATAGGCGAACTCATAGGACGTTCGTCGCCCGATTTCATTGACTAAAGATCAGCCTAAGAATTGTCAAAAACAGCCTCCCACTTTGTATTTGTTGATAGTCTAGCATAAACTTGAACACAGGGACAGAAACAAGTAAGACGGACGGACAGGCGGGCGGACAGAGACATACATACACCCAGAGTCCAGACAAACAGACAGAGGTCACCTCATTGGGAGTGGTTTCCGGAAAGGGTGCAGCTGGCGCGCTCGGCAGCGGAGAAAGCGACACATCCGAGTCCTTCTGCAAGCATTCATGCACACACACTTGTTGTCCTTCAGTCATAGTCTAACCCCTCAGAAGACATATTTAGTCTTTCGAAAGACATAAAGAATCGGAGTAAGAATGCTCATAATGCGATTGCGGCGCTAAAAATGAATCCTGAGGAGTCAGAACAGAACACATATTTTGAAGAAAAAAAAATCCCTTCTGGCCGCTCCGGATTGATCGCTTCAGAAAGAAGATTCAAATATGGAATTTAACCCGAGTTTTTGCGTCAACGAAGGATGGTCGCCCCGTTTTTCGCTGCTCGACGAAGGATCACCATACTGCGCAATAGAGTAGAAAATGTGGGGCGAGCAAAGATTTACACGCACAAAAACATATTAGAGCATCCCTATTCGGAAGCGACACACGTACGTACCTCCATTGGCATGGTGCTCCTTCCCGATTCACGTCGCGTCGCCCGCGCCCCATCACCGCTCGACCGCGTTCGATGCGAGCTCAGCTCGTCTCGTGCCATTCGCTCAGCCCACAGCTTCCCCTGGCTAAAACACGGTCCTTATCTCGCTCCCCACCACTCGACACTCGTCTTACTCACCAGAGGGAAAACTTCTTGAAGGTGTACGATGGCAACGGACCGCCTGCCGCCAACCGTTCCACATCCACCCGCGTCACGCCTGCAATCGAATTCAAATAGCAAAGAAAATTAATGATGCGATCAGTTTCTGCTAAATAGTCCCAATATATGCTAATTTCAGGTATACTTTCCAGGAAAAGATACATACATGCACGACACGAGACTAAATATGGGCGGGTCTTTTTAAGTTTTCCTATTCGGTGCGCATAGTGTCCGCATGGTTTCATCCCCTATTGCCGGTGCGCATAGTGTCCGAAAGCTCAGAGTGTCCGGTAGGGTTGCTGATTACCTCGGAGCCAGGCCTCTTTGGCGTCGATGTCATTGAGCTGGAACATGCTGTCGCCGGCGACGACGAGCCGCGTGCCCGCCACCATCCGCTCCACGTTGCCCGTCGACAGCACCACGGCCCCTCTCCTCTCGCTGCAACACAACAATCACGCCCAACACCCCACAACCCCATCACTCACGCGTAGCCACGGATGGTGATCGTGGGCTCGGAAGGGCGGTGGAGCGGACGCTCGTACACTGGGTACCACCTCGTCAGCGCCTTGCTTGTCTCCAACAGCACCAGATCCTCGTCGCTCATGCGAAGAGCGGCCTCCCGCTTGCCCTGCCGAGACGCGACCTCGTCCTTGCCCTTTACGCGCTCACAGCGCTCGAGCATCGCCTCCAGTTCCTCCATCTCGTGCTCATCCGGCTTCTCGTTCCGGTACGAGAATACTCGTACAGAACCTCGATCGAACCGCGGGCGCGGATAGTCCTCATCCTCGTCCTCATCCTCATCCTCATCCTCGTCCTCGTCCTCATCCTCGTCCTCGTCCTCATCCTCGTCCTCATCCTCATCCTCGTCCTTCTCCTCATCCTTGTCGCCCTCGTAATCTGAGTCGTCGGGATTGTAGTCAGTGTCCTCTTCCTCCTCGTCCTCGTCCAAATCGATATCCTCCTCCTCCTCTTCGTCGCTGTCTCCCACACCCTCCTCCTCGTTCTCCCTGCTCCTCTTCGTCTCCACTAGCGCCTCCCCGATCCTCTTACGTCGCATCTCAATCACACAATAAAAGCCGACGCAAAAAAGTGCAGGTAACATGTGTGACTCAAACACATCAACAGTAGCATTAGCAGCAGCAGCAACAACAACAACTCAGCTTAACACTTTATTAGAATCAGAACACCAGACACTTCAAATACGCTCTAAGCTGCATGTTAATCGGAGGAAAGAGTAGCAATGAATAGGCACCAGCAGTTCTCTCTTCGTGTCGTATCCACGGATGACGGGCACAAACGAGAAGTCGTCCTGCGACGCGTCTTCCTTCGGAGTACACACCTACATAAAACGCAATAACCACCCAGTTTGATGTTTACACATGTGTGTTTGGTACCTGGTTGCTGCACTGAATCTGATGGCGAGGGTTGCGGGTGTACTAGTCGAGTTCGGCTTGGAGGAACAGCTCGGGTGCCCCGCCACACGCGTTACACGCCACATCTGAAGTAGACAGATGAGACAGCCTACTTGAAACTCTCGCCGTAATACACCGAGAACAAAGTGGTAGTTAGACAGGAACGAGACCCAATATCTCTGCAATTTTAATTTTTTTCCTCAGATACACTCACCCTACTCACTCCTTCATGATAAAATCTCTTCGCTCGTTCGCCACCTCCTCCTCCTCCCTGCGAGCTTCATCCTCTCCTTCTTCGACTCTGCGCGCACATTGTTCGCCGCTCGCATCAGCTGTTTCCGGCTCCAACCTCCATCCACCACATTCAAACTCTCCACTCTCTCGCGTTCCCATCGCCTTCTCCCCACAGGCAATTTCTGGCCCCTGTTTGAAGAGAATGTGGGCAGTGAGAGAACTGACTTTTCGAAATGAACTTTCCATGAAACCAAACCATTACCATCAATCATGTTTTGTTCTGAGCATCTCAAATATACCCTATTTCATAGTGCTCCGATGAAGTTCACTACTTACTGACTTTCAGTACTGACTTCCATTTTTACGTGAGTATTCAAAACGAAATCTATGAGAGACATATGTAGTATTGTTCGCAGTGTTTGTCTTAGTCTACATGCGGTTTGTGGTGACTGATTTTCATCATTTTGAATTCCAATATAATTGGTCCCCCGATAAGACAAGGTCCCGTTGTTGCATCCATTCACTCTCATCCAGGCGTCCATGTACGGTGTGGACGTGTCTGGTGCCTCTACCTTATACACACTCTCTCGCTTTCCTCTCGCGACGCGCATCGCACAGGGCTACTGTCCCGATCACAAGCTTTGACCATTCGGCCGTGACGTCACGGCCCGGGCCGTGACATAGCGTGACATTGATTATATATCGTTATCTGATTAAACTAAAATTAAACCAACAACATAAACTCAGCATGCTTGATTTGTACGGAATGCACATTTTAATCGCATTTTCATGATTTAAATTGACACCCGGGTGTCCATGTGAGAAACACGATTCAGCTTGAAAAGAAGCCGATGTGATTGAAGTCACATTGAGTATAGATAAACAAACCTCTGGATTTATACTTATCTATATATTGTTGATCTGTATACGAAATATTATAGTAAAGTTTCTTTCATTCATCGAGATATTTCGATGCAAAGTGGCTGTTTCAAATTGACATCTTTCGATCCGTACACTTTTCAATAGCTCAATGACGTCCGATCGAAATGGGAACTGCAACACTGAACATCCCATGTTTCACTCCATCTTATTATAATGTTGTTTCAGCATTTCGTTTTCATGATTTTCGCTATGTTTTCACACTCGAGTCTTGTTTCGAGAACCCGGTGCGAGAAGGGAGGGGGCGGGGCGTAGAGGAGTCGCGTCTCTCTGGCTGTGCCCTGCCACAGGCGGGCGAGACTGCGAGGTACGCGCCTGGCGTTACCTTCCACACCCTAATCATCTAGTAATGTCATAGTAATGTCCATATTAATCAATAATTGAAGATCAATCATTAAATATGAGTAGAATCGTATTAAAGCATTACCATTCTTCGATTTCTTCCTAATAACAATGACACACCGTACCGCACCTCATCTCACGCAACGTGCCACTCGGGTGTGAGAAGCTCAGCGAGCCGCCACCACCACCTCCATGCCTCCATCTCGTCCGACTACCTCCCGGCCATGATCGAGTCGACGTGCGCGGCGATCATCTACCGAAAACAACCCATTCTTGCCGTCTTACTTCTCGCTTCTCTTATTTCTTCTCTTACCAACTATTTCACCGCGCTCCACTCGTACTACCAGCTTGTTGGCATGTCAGTGCACGTCTCGCTGGAAGCTCGTGTCGAGGGCGAACGTGGGTGGGTTGTACTCGGGAAGAGCCGCGCAGCCCTCCATGAACATGGCCGCATCACGACCCCGCGTCGACGACGAATTGACGCCCTGCGAGACCATTATCACACCAATCAATACTAAAAAATGGCGCCTAGAGTAATAGATCGATCAATCGACATCCGTCTTCAACAAAACAAAATACAAGAATATTTCTATATAAACTTCGGTGCAGCCTTCGATGTACCAATCTATCAGCTACATTATGGACACAAAGGAGAGAGGGAGGACACACTCGTACCTGCGGAAACTCCCTCTTCGGTCGTCACCGCGAAATTCCTTCCGGCAGTGGAGGAGGAGGGTGCTGGCAGCAGCTTCTCCACCTACAATCGATAACCAACAGCGTCACCAATAGTCCATGTAAGAACCCGATTAGCGTGATCTCACATTCTGCGAAAAACACATGAATTTATCATGAGTGATAATGCTATATATACAAGAATCAATCAATCAATCAATCGATATTACCACTCCACCCACCTTGAAGTACTCGTTCTTGTTGAAGGCCAGCTCGCCGGAGCGGTACGACACAGAGTAGTCATCGTCGTCATCGTCGCGTCTGCAGGTACTAACGTCATCTCTCTCCCTTCCTTTCTCTCTTTCTCCCTCCGTCTCCTTCCCGCTCTACTCACCTCCTCTTCTGCGCAGACGCGGCACCTCCATCGGGCCTCTTGCACCTTCCATCTCCGCGTCATTGGAACACCTGGAGATCGTCTAGCATTGTATCTAATTCTAATGGATTAAGGAAAGGAAATCGAATGACTATAGACTGATTATCTATCTAATATCGACTTTCGACTCTCTCATCCCCGTTGCTAAACAGCGTTTCTCCCAGCGCTTAGCCCTTGTGGTGTACCGTATGCACTTGTTGTATAGTCAGAATCTAGCGATTCTGGATAAATGATTGATTGATTGATTGATTGATTGAAAGTGCATTTTTGTATCATAAGGCGGCTTTTTGATACATAATCGAGCCTTTCCTCTACTTAATAGGCAATACTAGCCTTTCCTCTACTTAATAGGCAATACATACTCTGGGCCCGACACACAGAAACACATACATGCGAGCAGACAGGTAGACAGGAACAGACAGGCACACACCCCACCACTCACCGCTTCTTCTTCTTCCGCGGCTCGCTGACAATGAGCTGCTTCTTGTCGTCGACTGCAGAACTGCGCGGTCCAGACCCAGCTTGAGAGACGCCTGCAAGAGATCTCCTCTCTCTCTTCCCCTCTCTCTCTTCCCTCTCCCCCCCCTCTCCCTCCTCTCTCTCCCCCCCCCCCCCTCTCTCCCCCCTCTCTATCTCTCTGTCTGTCCCACCTTGTCGAACATCTCCCTCTCGTATGTGTAGAAAGTGGCCAGGCGATAGATCTTGACCATCTGTATCTGTCCTATCCGGTGAAAAAGCCTGCAGCTCATTCTGCAGGTTACAGTCCGAAGATGATGCACTGAAAAATCAAAAGCAATAACAATGTCATCACCCAATCACTTATTATCAGATCAAATCTTTTCTAATCATATCACAATGACATCACACTAACCGTATCGGCCGCGGTGAGGTTGTCGTCGAATCCTCCCGCCGGGTTCAGAGTACAGAGAAGGAAGACGAAGCGTTCCGAGTCCTTCTTGGAGAAGCAGTCGATCGCGCACGTCGCCGTCGATCCGCTCCAACGGGTAGCTTCTAGAATAAGACAGTTTCTCTCTCCTTCTCCCTCTCCCTCTCTCTCTCTCTCTCTCTCTCTCTCTCTCTCTCTCTCTTTCTCTCTCTTCCCCACTTTCTCCACATCTCGACACGATGAAACGGCGCATTTAGGAAGCTCTATGCTTTGATCCTTTCGCACACTCATGAGATGAACATCACATCACATACAGGGCTCTTCTTCTCTTACTCGAGAGAGAGAGAGAGAGAGAAGGGGGAGAGAGAGGCGAGAGAGAGGCGAGGGAGGGGAGAGAGAGAGGAGAGAGGCGAGAGAGATAGAGGAAGATTGAAAGAAAAAGAGAGAGATTGAAAGAAAAAGAGAAAGATTGAAAGGGAAAAAGAAAGAGGGAAAGGGAAAGAGAAAGAGGGAAAGAGAAAGGGAAAGAGAAAGAGGGCAAGGGAAAGAGAAAGAGGGAAAGGGAAAGAGAAAGAGGGAAAGGGAAAGAGAAAGAGGGAAAGGGAAAGGGAAAGGGAAAGGGAAAGGGAAAGGGAAAGGGAAAGGGAAAGGGAAAGGGAAAGGGAAAGGGAAAGGGAAAGGGAAAGGGAAAGGGAAAGGGAAAGGGAAAGGGAAAGGGAAAGGGAAAGGGAAAGGGAAAGGGAAAGGGAAAGGGAAAGGGAAAGGGAAAGGGAAAGGGAAAGGGAAAGGGAAAGGGAAAGGGAAAGGGAAAGGGAAAGGGAAAGGGAAAGGGAAAAAGTGGAAAGGGAAAAGAGAAAGAGGGAAAGGGAAAGGGAAAGAGGGAAAGGGAAAGGGAAAAGGAAAGAGGGAAAGGGAAAGAGAAAGAGGGAAAGGGAAAGGGAAAGGGAAAGGGAAAGAGAAAGAGGGAAAGGGAAAGAGGGAAAGGGGAAGAGAAAGAGGGAAAGGGAAAGAGAAAGAGGGAAAGGGAAAGAGAAAGAGGGAAAGGGAAAGAGAAAGATGCACACACACTTGTTGTCCTTCAGTCATAGTCTAACCCCTCAGAAGACATATTTAGTCTTTCGAAAGACATAAAGAATCGGAGTAAGAATGCTCATAATGCGATTGCGGCGCTAAAAATGAATCCTGAGGAGTCAGAACAGAACACATATTTTGAAGAAAAAAAAATCCCTTCTGGCCGCTCCGGATTGATCGCTTCAGAAAGAAGATTCAAATATGGAATTTAACCCGAGTTTTTGCGTCAACGAAGGATGGTCGCCCCGTTTTTCGCTGCTCGACGAAGGATCACCATACTGCGCAATAGAGTAGAAAATGTGGGGCGAGCAAAGATTTACACACACAAAAACATATTAGAGCATCCCTATTCGGAAGCGACACACGTACGTACCTCCATTGGCATGGTGCTCCTTCCCGATTCACGTCGCGTCGCCCGCGCCCCATCACCGCTCGACCGCGTTCGATGCGAGCTCAGCTCGTCTCGTGCCATTCGCTCAGCCCACAGCTTCCCCTGGCTAAAACACGGTCCTTATCTCGCTCCCCACCACTCGACACTCGTCTTACTCATAGTGTCCGAAAGCTCAGAGTGTCCGGTAGGGTTGCTGATTACCTCGGAGCCAGGCCTCTTTGGCGTCGATGTCATTGAGCTGGAACATGCGGTCGCCGGCGACGACGAGCCGCGTGCCCGCCACCATCCGCTCCACGTTGCCCGTCGACAGCACCACGGCCCCTCTCCTCTCGCTGCAACACAACAATCACGCCCAACACCCCACAACCCCATCACTCACGCGTAGCCACGGATGGTGATCGTGGGCTCGGAAGGGCGGTGGAGCGGACGCTCGTACACTGGGTACCACCTCGTCAGCGCCTTGCTTGTCTCCAACAGCACCAGATCCTCGTCGCTCATGCGAAGAGCGGCCTCCCGCTTGCCCTGCCGAGACGCGACCTCGTCCTTGCCCTTTACGCGCTCACAGCGCTCGAGCATCGCCTCCAGTTCCTCCATCTCGTGCTCATCCGGCTTCTCGTTCCGGTACGAGAATACTCGTACAGAACCTCGATCGAACCGCGGGCGCGGATAATCCTCATCCTCGTCCTCATCCTCATCCTCATCCTCGTCCTCGTCCTCATCCTCATCCTCATCCTCGTCCTCGTCCTCATCCTCGTCCTCATCCTCATCCTCGTCCTTCTCCTCATCCTTGTCGCCCTCGTAATCTGAGTCGTCGGGATTGTAGTCAGTGTCCTCTTCCTCCTCGTCCTCGTCCAAATCGATATCCTCCTCCTCCTCTTCGTCGCTGTCTCCCACACCCTCCTCCTCGTTCTCCCTGCTCCTCTTCGTCTCCACTAGCGCCTCCCCGATCCTCTTACGTCGCATCTCAATCACACAATAAAAGCCGACGCAAAAAAGTGCAGGTAACATGTGTGACTCAAACACATCAACAGTAGCATTAGCAGCAGCAGCAACAACAACAACTCAGCTTAACACTTTATTAGAATCAGAACACCAGACACTTCAAATACGCTCTAAGCTGCATGTTAATCGGAGGAAAGAGTAGCAATGAATAGGCACCAGCAGTTCTCTCTTCGTGTCGTATCCACGGATGACGGGCACAAACGAGAAGTCGTCCTGCGACGCGTCTTCCTTCGGAGTACACACCTACATAAAACGCAATAACCACCCAGTTTGATGTTTACACATGTGTGTTTGGTACCTGGTTGCTGCACTGAATCTGATGGCGAGGGTTGCGGGTGTACTAGTCGAGTTCGGCTTGGAGGAACAGCTCGGGTGCCCCGCCACACGCGTTACACGCCACATCTGAAGTAGACAGATGAGACAGCCTACTTGAAACTCTCGCCGTAATACACCGAGAACAAAGTGGTAGTTAGACAGGAACGAGACCCAATATCTCTGCAATTTTAATTTTTTTCCTCAGATACACTCACCCTACTCACTCCTTCATGATAAAATCTCTTCGCTCGTTCGCCACCTCCTCCTCCTCCCTGCGAGCTTCATCCTCTCCTTCTTCGACTCTGCGCGCACATTGTTCGCCGCTCGCATCAGCTGTTTCCGGCTCCAACCTCCATCCACCACATTCAAACTCTCGAACACTGAGAGAATCGATTCGAACGCGGTCGCCGACGACCTGTCAACACATCATTACATAAGTAGATAGAGAGACGCACATTTTAATAGTTTGATATTTGGGAAGAGTGACCATGGGAAAAGGAATCTTCGGAACATACCTCAAATGTTCGTTTCGTATCGTATCGAATTAAATCAAACACAAACAAACTTTAAAGCTTCCTCGAAGTTGGACATCTATAAACAGCTCAAACTAAGGACCGTTTATACTTCATAACGCGTCAAAGCGTCAAAAGATCAAAGGAAAAGTGGCATCCTCCTGCAATCACATCATTCCTCCATGTCGTCTCAGAGCTACGCTCATATCGTCAAGCCGCAATATACGCAGTGTTCCCGCTCTTCCTCTCCCCTCCTCTTGCTCACCTCGATGAGATAGGTGAAGTCCTGATAGTGGATCGACCACGACGCTCCATGGTTCACCGAAGTCGCATCGAACATCACCATCTATAGTGTATCTAATCATTCAAACGATAATCGATCAATAACTGACCTTCATGCTGGACTGGAAGTTGGCATACTTATTTTTGAGGATGCGGGCACAGCCAGACTGCATCGGCATCAGGCCAGTGATGTCGTTCCTGGGAAAGGGGTGCGATACGGAGTTACAGTGATACGGAGCGAGAGAGAGAGAGAGAGAGAGAGAGAGAGAGAGAGAGAGAGAGAAATTGAGTGAGAGAGAGAGAGAGTGATGGAGATGGAACTATCCGTCCACTAACCAGCATACCCAGCTCGACTCGTTGTGTTCGTTGTGTGCGATGCTAATCAATCCGTAGCCCTGCAATCACACTGACTCAATCTGGTGACATCACATGCTCACCTTGCACTCGTAGTGCAGAGTCTTCACCGTCTTGTCGTCTTGATCGATCGGATGCAGGCGGGCAGACGAGCATGCAGCCTTATCTAAAACATATCCTTCCAGCAGGCAATCCAACACCACCCAACACCCAACACAGCCTCGCTCTCCGTTCATGTTATAATGATACTGGTTCATACCACCCCGAACCCCCAAGACCCCATCTCTAACCTCCTTGAAGTCGTTGGTGCCGGGTCCGTGCAGCATGGCAGGCGTGTAGATCTTTCCATTGAGCTGATCCGCCGATTCCACCATCTGCAAGCGGCCGAAGCGACGAGAGAACACGTCGAACTAAACAAGCAACAACCATTCTCTACTAGTCTAACATCGCTCCAGCTTCAAATTACTACATACTATCATACACATACATCAAACCGCAAATCAATAATATCCAATAGTTCACCAGAATCCTACAGCTATTCCACCAGTTTCCCTTCACTCACCAGCTTGGCATTGGTGACCTGGCGTCCTGGCGAGCGTAGATGTCGAGGAAACCCTCCACAAAGATCGGGTAGTCCAGCTCAACAGATATGAACAATTATGAATTGAATATAAAATTGCAATTATCTACCTTGTTGTAGAGGAATGGATAGGCGGCAAAGTGCGCCATGTGCTGCACCGGCCACAGATCAATGTCATAGTAGAACTGAAATCAAACGTACACTTCTCCATCTACTTACTATCTATCACATACACTGCGCACTGCCACTGACTAGTGTCCTGATGGAAGTGACTTGTCAGCCCCCCCCCCTTCCCTTGCCCACCTGCTGTTTCTGTCTGTCCCTCTCCCCCTGCTGTGCCTTGGCCGCGTCTTCTGCTTCTGCCACCACCCACGCACTCTTGAACGACAGAGCGTCGTCCTCTCCGTCTTCCCGCCGCCCCCACTCATCCTCCTGCAATGCAAAATCATTACACACATGCAACATAGATAAGAAGTGTCTAATTCTAATATGGATTGAACGTATGATCAATCAGCGATTCACATACAAACGTGAAAATGTGAGTTGTTCAGTTATTTAAAATGGCAATTCGACCTCGGCAGGTGGAGGAGACGGTGGCGGGCTCCAGACTAGTGGTCGGGATTGGGAATCGAGTGCAGGACATATCTGGCCGAACGCTGTTCCTCCACACACAGCGAACCGCCCTTGGCAGCAACACACATGTCCTCACCACCCCTGAAACAACCTCCATCATTCATCTCCAATGGGCGTCCACACCCACATGATGTACTTGCGCAACTCCTCGTTTCGCACTCGGTTCTTCTCACGCAACTCCTTTCGGATCTTCTCCTGCTGCTCCGCCTGCAAAATGACAAATGAAGACTTTGACTGGCTGGAAGAAGAGATAGAGAGAGGGAGATGGTTGTGGAGGGGCCGACCTCGAACTGGGCGATCGCCTGATGATGGCGGAGCTGTTCCGCGGCCAGGTATACTACAATCAAAACAAACAACACATACATCATACAATTGAAAATATTCTCTCCCCCTCCCAAAAACAAACAAAAACTCCTTGTCACTGACACTTTCTGTTGTACGCGTATGGCCTCAATGACGTTTTTATCATACAACGTGGGTTAGCGTTCATTGATAAACGTTCGTCACCGTGACCACTCACGTCTGTCTGATCTTGGCGTCGATCCTCTGCTGTTCCTCGACCAGCCTCTTCCTCTCTTGCTCCGCCTCCCGCGCCGCCTGCACAGCTGTATACTCCTCCTTCTTCCTCTTCTCCCACTCCTCCTTCTCCTTCCGATCCGCGCTCCTCCTCCTCAGACAGGTACTGCACCAGCTTCGCCTAAAAGCAATCCAACATTAGTCTTGATCACACTTCAGAACACCTCAAAAGGGCAAAGCTGGGTGGATTAGATGTTGCCGAGTTTCTATGTTTGTTATAGAAATACACACGACAGCACAAACTGAACACGCGCATCCTTCACGTTACTTCCCTTATTGTGTGGGTGTGGGTGTAGATGCTTCAAAGCGCGCTCAGCGACCTAACCTATCGATTGCGACCTATCCTATGGAACAAAGTACAGAGAAAATATAGCAAAACAAATACGTACCTAATAAGAGAATATGTATAGATGCTAATCGCACTCAGGTAATAAGATATCAAAACGGTTAACATAACCGGTATGAAACATTAAAAAGCAACATCATTAAGAGCAACAGTTTATTGAATTATCACGGCAGATAAACATTTTTACAATTACATTATGTAAAAAGAGAACAATTCCTAGATTGCGCTACATAAAATCATCAACAATTGCATAATCAACTCATAACAACAAGCAAACAAGCACAAAAGAGATATAGGTGGGTCTATATTATACATATACATATATCGCAACGGGCTGCGAGTGTAGAGACACAGCGCGGGGGCGAGAGCGCAGACAGGCATGGGTGCGCAGCAGCTGGGTGAGGGGCAGAGCGGTGAGGGTCGAGAGAGAAGAGAGAGAAGAGAGAGAGAAGGGGGAACGGAAACACGATATGATAGTCTAATATATCTGGTTGACGCTGAGCATTTCCTTGACAATCTTCACCATTTTCATGTCTTGAACGGCGAGTGTGGAACGACCAGCGTGCGCTGTCAGAGTAGATGCTATCTCCAGATGTTGAATAAGGTGATCTTCAGCCGCCTGAATGGATAACGTTCACTACTGTTATGTGTTATAAACACCAGGTACAGGCGATAACTCACAGCGACTAGCAACTCCATTGAGGCTGCACTGAACCTCACTCTACCGGTCCGACCAAGGCTTTCCCAGTGTCGCTGTGCGGACACTCGGATGAAGCGAGAGACAGTCGCCTTCAAATATGTTTACTTTTAACATCAAAATCACAACAACATCAGCACGATATCTTACCTGTGGCATAGCGGCCTTGCGTGTGATATCTCCTGTATCACAGAGCATCTGCACGTTCTGCTTCCGCACCACATTCTGAAACATTTATCAAATGTACATGTATTCAAATTAGTGTTACATTTTAATAGTTGCACGAGTCTTCTATTTTCCTCATTGATTTCATATCATATTTTCCGCAAACACGTCGTATTCAACTACGCTATGTCATAGGAGGGTTCCGATAAGTGCGGCGCCCCGCTGCGACTCAATATTGATTCGAATCACCACACAGTCAGCTGATATTTTCTTCTTTTTTTGTTCGCATTCAGTTGTTCCATGTTTTGTTATTATGATGGAGCGTGCATCAATTAATTGTACTCCGAAAACAAGCTATGCGTGCATGCATACCTCCGTCAGAGGTGGCTTGTCCGGCGCGGTAAAGGAGAAGATCTCATCCTCGCTCTCTCCATCGCACGAATCGCTTGGCGACGAAATCCCGACTGTAAATGTCACTTGATCAGTTTATCCATGTATCTGTCAACCCACTCCTCTGTCGCGTGTCTAGTGAGATGTTGTTCATCTTTCGGGCCTTCTCCTTTCTGGTCCTTCTGAAGACATCGAAGAAGGAGTCCTTCAGGTGGGAGACTCCTTTGACGATCTTGTCTATCTGAACAATGCCGTCATCATATTTATTTCATCTATTCCTTCCATCTTACCTTGGTAGGTTTTCTCAGCTTGCAGTCGGCTCCGTTGAGCAGCATCAACGCTGTGCCGATTGCATTCGGCCGCGTGGTCCGCCTCATCGCTGGCTGTCTGATCACCTAAACTCCTACTTTCTACGTTGCACGCTTTTGCCTTTTCTAACAAACTAACTACCGTCGATTTGTGCATTCATTTCCCACATTACTACTGTCTTTATTTGTTTTGTATGTGCATTGTTCAATCGTGATGAATCCCATTAACCCATTATACATTCCCATTATTTGTTTAGTTCAGATATCCCCCTCTTTCACTCACGCGTCCACTGCTAGTGGTCCGTCGGTGATTCCACAAAGCTTCCTCGACTGCTTTCCGCCTCACTCGCTCCTTCTCCTCCTCCTCTTCTTCTCTCGCATACGCATCGCGCGCTTTCCGAGATGTTTCCATCATGTCCGCCAGCTCCTTGAATCACAATGTCATAAATACCCTGTATTTTTTCAGATTCGCTCGCTCCATGAATGACTGTCGTGTAATTAGAAAAAAAACTTCGGAACATCAACTTCCACGTTAGACGGTATATTTTGTTTCGTGTTTGTTACCTTGGCATATTTTTTTTCCTTTTATAGTCTATGTAATCTTTGTAGTACATGTGTCACCTTGTGCTGCTGTTTCTATGTTTTGTGAGTCTGCCTATCCCTAGCTCACCTCTGTGTGGGTGGCCTTTGTCTGACTCGCCACTGTTTCCACCGCCTCCCGAATCACTGCATTCGGGGCCACGATGGTGACCCGGTCCAGGTTCGCCTGTGAGAGGTGATGTGAGAAAGCATAATTCGTCGTCTCCTACCGACTGGCGGAGCGCTGCAAAGGCGGCGACTACTGCCGCGTACACCGAGTCGCGCTCGTCGAATCCTGCGCTCGCCGCCCCACACACTGGCACGGCCTAAAGGAGACATGCGTGGAATAGTGTATGCGCGCCACCCACCGCGCTGCGGAATCCGGCTTCTTCCACGATCGAGAGCGCTTCTCGGTAGCTGTGGAGAAGCGTCAGCTCATCACGGAAGCGCGGTGCGTCCGTGAATGTGGGAAGCCGAACATGTACCAGCGCTACAATCGTATGATAGTGACGAGGGGATCGGGAAATAAAAAAGAGAAGATGAAACTCACCGAGTGCGTTGAAGTTGGGCGCCGAGGTGGTGACGGTCTCGCCCACACCCAGCTTCTTCCCCTGCCTTCTCCTGTTCTCGGCCTTCAGCTCTTGCCTGAGAGCATTCGCACCAACGACTCGGACGCTCGCGTCCAAGTTAGTATCTGAACAGGTATTCTCACCTTCCTCTCCCCTCCCTCTCCCCTCTCTCTCCCTCTTCCTCCCCCCCCCCCCCTCTCCACTTATCCTTTCACTCCGCGTACCTCCAATGATGTGGCTCCGGACGGCAGTGATGATTACATCACACCTTTGACTGGCGATAGTGCCGGTGGTGAAATTCACCTAGAATTCCAATATTTCTGACTGACAATTGACAGTCTCTCTCTCTCTCACCTCTTTCGGGTCGCCGTTTACAGATAGGAACTGAAAGTATATTTTATATGTTTCAATGTATGTATGACACGTTTTGCTAACAACTAATCACTGCATTGTTCTGCACACCTAATCACTGCATTGTAGAACTGCGCGCGCGCGCGCGCGCTCTCTCTCTCTCTCACTCACCGTGGCTCCGGTGGAACGGACGACCGCCGTCGTGTCTCCGACTGCGCTCTCTGCCGATGACGAGGTCCAGCTGACGTCCCTTTGACGTCGCTCTGCGGACGCCGCCCTCCGTCGTTTCTGTTGAAGAGAAGAGGTGAGGGAGGGAGGGAAAGAGGGAGGGAGGGAGGGAGGGAAGCAATGTACCTCGGGCTCTTCTGCAGGCGGAGAGATGCGCCGTCTCCGCTTCGACGCGGCGGCCACGGGGCGCGGGCTGTTCAGCTGCATCTGGAAAGAATGGCGAGGTGAGTGAAAAAGCGAATGGGCACTTGCCATGTCGTCGTCGTCGTCGCTCAACATGTGCCCATTCTGCACTCCGTTCTTCACTCTCGGCGTCTCCTAAATACACAAACTTTCTCTCCCTGTCGGATTGCAGTCCAATCGTCACTCTGTCTGTTTCAGGAGTACCCGTCTCACCTGCTGGCTGTTGCTGGGTGACGGTCGGCGTCCATCGGAGTCGCCGCTGCTGTCACTGCCTCGTCCTTCTCTCGCTCCATACCGCCCGCCGCGTCGTCCACTAGGCATGTAGTGGTTCTGAATACACGTAGGTTACTGTACATCATAACGTGGTTATGTGTTGTGAAGTTGTGATGTGTACTGTGTCGGATCATTGCAATCACTCTATAGATGGTGTTGCAGTACCTGAGAGTAGACATCGTTATAGTTCGGCTGCTCCTGCTGCTTCCGCGACTGGTGCTGCGCCTGCCGACTGGGCAACGACGGGGGTCCGCCAGCTTCGTCACTCGACGCGGCGCCGTCCCCCTCCGCGCCCCTCTGCAAAAGGTATGGTTCTTGTTCCATCCCTCCTTCCATCGCTCACCTTCCCGCTCTGCTTCATTAGAACGAACGATACAAAGATAGGGTTTAGTTTAGTCCTGTAACATTTAGGGTTTGATGTTATGCACACGATTGACGGATAGTGGCGCAGGGATAGCAACGAAGTGACGCGGACACGAGACAAGTGAGTGGTTTTACATACATTGTTTGGCGTTGTCTCGGATTGTCCCCGATTGTTTCACTCGTCGGGCGAGTGTACTGCGTACGCAGTCTCTCTACGGGGTGATTCTATCGGTGGCACTCTATATCGCCTTCGATGCATCGATTCCGATTCGTGTACATCAGATGAGGGAAGAAATTGAGAAACGAGATGGCGAAGGGCACTCGGGAGACATGAAACGTGCACCACATTAGAAGATGTGTTGCATTGAAAAAGGAAGAAGCGATGTGGACAAAAGATTTTACCATAGCATCTTCCATTGGTGAAGCAGTGAATTGATCATATTTCATATCAGGCGCGGTCGCGAGACAGTATGAGAGGATAGATGAGCAAGAAATCTAACGGACGCAAGTGAGAATAGCAGAGCATGGAAAATGTGTAGCGCCGCAACTTCCCATCAACATACGCGTTCAACTTCACACACAACAAGAGCAACAAGGCAGAGAGCGAAAACGAGGGAGACAGAGACAGACAGAGGGAGAGGGAGCAACCTGAGCGGTGATAGGTCAATTATAATCAAATTATCACGAACTACTCATAAGCAGCAATAAGCAGCTTGCAACAAAAAAATCCGGATGCGAAACTGTTGAAAAACAAGTGTTTTGAGCGACAGAGAGTGATGACATTATTGAATCGATCAGTGGCTCTCTTGTCCTCTCCTCTGCCCGTTCCCGATCGCTCGCACTGTCAAGCCGAGAGGTCAATCGAAACGCGCAGAGCGGACGGAGGATAGTGTGTGTAGCTTGTTGATTAGTGAACGCGACGTATTTCTTATGCCGGCTAGAGACAAACGAGAGATGACCAAACGGGAGGGGTGTGGTGGAGATCCAGTGGAGACCCAGCAAAGGATTATCTATTCATCTCGTCCTGTTCCCCCCCCCCCTCTCTCTCTCTCTCTCTCTCTCTCTCTCTATCCGTAGGGCGGGGTTAAAGTGGGAGGAGCGTAGCAATGTGTGGCGTCCCATTCCGCGCCACTCACCCCTTCTCGTATGGGTGAGGAGTATAGCATGTGGAGACGAGGATCGGGTGTTGTGGAGACAATATGACATCGGTGAGAGGAACGGAGTGGGCTGCGAGAGGCTGGCGTGTGAGCTTGGTCAGCGTTTGGAGATGCAATGCGCGTTTCAAGTAGATTCCGCCAGAGCATCAAAGAAGACAAGTGTTTAATAATAAATACATCAAACCGTTTGACCACTGTACGGCATGTAGAGTCACATTTATTCGAGAAAATTGTACGCAACAACGCAACATGAGGGAGACACCACTGTATGAACAAGAGAGAACACTGGCATTTGAACATGTCATCATGAGAAACTATGCAAACTGATGCGATGGAAGATGAGTTGTCTAGTGCACCCTATCAGTGGGTAGGAAACGGGCGTAGGTGGCGCAGTAAGAATCCATTCCTCTCGTGGGGGCACAGAAAGAAGCAGCCACAGAAAGACGACACTTCTTCGACAGGACATCGTTCAACTCGCTGAAACACCATGACTTCCACTCCTCTCTCTCTCCCTTTTCTCTCCACACACCTCACAGTCTCCAGCTTGTAGACGCAGGTGACCGACTCCCAGCTGCATGCACCTCTCCAGAATCCGATGCGGCTCCTCGTCGTCGAGGATGTCGCGTAGAACGAGCGAGGGTGGACAGATCAGGATTAGAAGACAGCTCTCCCAGAAAGAAGTCTGTAACGAGAACGTAGAGATCAGAGAGAGAAATAGAGAGACATACTGACAAATTTCTCGTAAGGTCAATAACGACATAGTCAGGAAGCAGCGGAGTATTTACCTAAAATCGGCAAAAAAAGAAAATATGCACATCAGCGCCTCCATGGTCTGAGCACGAAATCTCAAAATAGAAAATAGGTAACTAACACTGAGAACATTATTGGTTTCGAGACATCTCTCTCACCAACTGCAATAACATCACAGGCCTTCAAGCACTACAATACACCAAACTGCGATTATGGTTTTACTGATTCGTCAAGGCGAGGCGAGGTGAGAGAGCGGGGTTAAAGGGTCTTCTTAGATGCACTTTTACCCTGAACTATTGTTCGGGGTGGTCCAAAGACGGTCCAAACAAGCCCCGAACAGCTTCGTTTTCAATGGGAAATCGTTTTGCCCAAACACTTTCTATTGAGGGCAAACTTTGCCCGAACACGTCCGAACATCGCTCGGGCGCCTGTGTGATTTTTTCAAGAATACTCTTTTTGTACCGTTAAACATATCGTGAATTTATCAATCTATTAGCATAAACTATGATTTTTCCGTAAATCTCTGTTTACAGATACTTTAACGACTTGTGAATGAGAAGAAACACAAAACACTATTATGTGCTGAGGCACCAAATACACAAACGCAAGAACAATTTGTGTAAACAGATTCTGGATTGACTCTCACACTCATCTACTTTCATGCTACGTTCACTTTCACTGTCACTTGGATCGAACGCGCGACAAGGTCATCCAATCGCGCTCGCTTTCATTTGCATCTTTAGTGTTCGTTCCGCTGATCTCCGAGATTTTTAATTTTAGTCAGGGCTTGGTATGGGGCATGCCTACAAGAATCTATCAAAACATAGTAAGTTGTGGGGATGACCTGATGCCATTTGCTTGTTAGCATTTTTTTCTATAAAACTTATTAATGAAAAACGATTGTATTTTCATTGACTATGATCTTATAGTCTTACTTCATACACGAAACTTAGAGTGGTGTGTTCCTTTGAGGGTCATTTGCAAATTGATTGAAGCAGACTTTATCACTTTCTATAGCTAATAACTGTTTTCGGGATTTATGATACAACTTCGAATTATCTCTTAAAAGTACTCGCGTAAAGAGAGTCAGTTTGTCTTGACCCAATTCAACAAAAGCGCATGCATAAAACGTTTACAAATACTAACACAAACCTGCTCCTCTCTCTCTCTCTCTCTCTCTCTAATATTGATTACATTTCATCAATTTCATCGATTCATCGAACAGTCCGTTATGCGCAGGTTTGTGTTAGTATTTGTAAACGTTTTATGCATGCGCTTTTGTTGAATTGGGTCAAGACAAACTGACTCTCTTTACGCGAGTACTTTTAAGAGATAATATATGTGCTTTTGTTAAATTTCATAGAAATTTCTTTTCTACCTGATTGCCAAGCTCCGTCGTTCATTCGTATGCGCAGAACTATGATGAATGATACAATTTAATGATGGTAGCAAGTCATTGAATATACTACATTCTACAGGTCGTGTTTGTTGCGTATGTACAACAATGTTTCTCATGGTATCAAAAGAAACGCTTTGAAAGAAATTTTACTCTTTATTTTGAATCGCTGAGGCGTAAGTGCATGTCTACTACCGTCTGCGCGCTCTCTCAATATCGCGCACTCTCGCGCTCTCTCTCTCTCGCCCCGCCCACCGAGAGAGAGAGCTAGCAGCCAGCGTTGACTGGAAACGGTCCACACACACACACCCACACGCTGGCCTCTCGCCTCATGGGTGCGCGCGATCGCGCATAACTTCTTTCACAGAAAAGATACAAAGATGGCGTCAACCAGTGATCTGGCCTACGGAACCGTGCGAATCTAACTAACATGAATTGGATGAGTTCACGTTGCTGCTAACATGACCTTTGGATATCGCTTCTTAAAAATTCTAGCGCGAGCCTTATCCTAAGCCAAAAGAGAGGGCGCTGCGCGCCCTCTCTAATATGTTTTTTCAATGTTGCCTAAAATTCTTGAAGTAGGTCAGTAGGTGAAACCATAATATCACACTTTGATTTCATTCTACATTTCATTCTACAATAGAAAAACCCCATAGAAGAATACATTTGCAGAAAGTTACGTGAATCAAATCCACTATCACGTAAATTTTATCGATTTCCTGACGAAACATGTAAATAGAACAATGATCTATGATTTGTTGATGGACGGAGAAAGGGGAGAATTTGGTGAGTCTGGTTTTTTTGCAATTTGTAGTTTGTTTGATTCATTCAGGAATCATAAAAATGTTTACAGATGGGGGTGAGTTGGATAAAGCTGGAATCACTGTCTGTCAGATGAACATTTTCGCGCTTTGAAACGGTCGGTCGCTGTGTGTGGAGAGTAAAAATAAATCTGTGGTAGTTTAGGGTGAAGACTGAAGACGTTCAAGAGCGATCATCAGTGTTCTCTCTCTTGCTCTCTCTCCCCCCACTCATTCCATCTTACAGGTTCGTTGTGTTGGCGGACACTCCGAAGAGTCAAAATATCGAAAACATGATAAAAAAAAGACTGACAGATACATGGCATCAAACCACTTCGAAAAATGGACGAATAAAGCTCAAACTTATTTTCAAAACAACACAAGAAAAATATAACCTTTATTAAAATCCTCTGGTCAACAAAACAACGATAATATACAAATACATACATACTACATGTATAGTGGCAATGATATGCTTTCACGGCTGAGCAATGGCTATGCTGCTTTCACTGCTGGGCAGTGGGAGCGAGCTGGTCGAGCAGCTTGACCCGGTCCTGGAACGATCCCTTGCTGGTGAAGGCCTCAAGAACGGCGCGGATCTCCTGCGAGTCCACATGCGAGATAGGTGCCACATGAAATGGCAGAGCCACGGGCCGGGAAGCAGCCGTGAACCTACAATCGACAATGCGCATGAGAGCAACACACATCGTACACTCACACTAATGATCCAAGAATGATTATCGATCGAGTATCGTCACTTCCCGCCAATAACCTCATTAAACTGTGTCTAGTACCTTAGACACTATACTTTCATATCATCATGTTGCGTTGTCATTGTCATAGTCCAGAAATAACGATTCCGGATGAACGATCGATTGATTAATTGTAGACTCACACCAGCAGCATTCGCACGCACACATAGTCCGCGTCCTGTACTGTGAAGAAGCAGCCGTTGCCAGCGTCCCTGAGACCCGCCGGAATCACTGAAACACATCTCTCTCTCCCTCTCCTCCACTCACCCTCGCAGACGGCGACGACAGCGTGGGCAGAGTGCGGGGGCGGGAGACGTCGCTTGCCGGCGCAGCACTGCCCCGCGCACGCCTCTCCCTGCTCGGTGCTGCTGCCGCCCATTCGACTGCCGTAGCAACCCATCGCGTACCTGACAACCAGGCATGGTCAATAGTCATGGCCATTCCACATTAACAACACTTTTTTTTACAGTTTACACTGTGTCACATATGAGAGGTCATCTGTGCAAAAAAACAGTACGTATCAATCGGTAAAACCGCCGCCCATACGACTGCCGTAGCGACCCGTCGCGTAGCTGAAGTAACGTTCAGTCTTTTCGAAACTCCCTTCGATACTGACTTCGAAACGCCTTCGAAACACGCTGTTTGGTCGTTTTGAAGGGGCTGTTTCGAGAGGCTGAACACACCTTGACAGACAGGCATAGTCAGTCAGGTCGTTATAATCCAAGACTCTGTCTTGTTTTCGGCTGCGAACAATTGGTACGACTATAGCCTTGTTACTCTCTATGAGTGGTGAACTAAACGCAATACCAACCATAAAAATGCCCATTCCACCCTCCACTCACCCATAGCTGTCACATAGTCGGTTCGACAGGTAGATGCCCTTTCCATACGCAGCGCCGTGAATTTGAAACTAAAGATTCCTTCACTCAAAACCTTCAACGAGCAGTCTACCTCAGTGTTAGAGTAGTTGGCGATGCCGGAGCGAAGAATCGAGTGCCAGTTGGAAAAGGGGGAGCCGCTGAAAAAGGTGTTTGCAAATGTGCCATGACATTTCAAAATACTACTTCTTTTAATTCTCTCACGGAGAATTCCAAATGATGCGGTGCGATTTGATTTGATTTTTGATTATTTATTTTTTCTCGTAATGAATCGTAAACTGACTGGAATAGGAACTGCGTGTGTCCGCCGTGCTGGACGCGCAGCTCGTGGAAGCGGCGGTGCTTGGCCGGAGTGTCCGCCACAATCACGAACCTACAACACGATGAGGAATTGACAAAACAAAGAGAGTAGTCCACAAGTAAAGAAGAAAAATATTCCCTGTTTCGGTCCATTATCCTGCAAACCCACACACTCTCATTCTCCAATACCCTCAGAATGTCAGAATATCAGATCATCTGTGTATAACTACACAATCCCACTCGACTCACTGGTTGTTGCATTCGAACGACTGGACGTTCATCGACTCGGGCACTTGGTGGATGTAGGCGGGCAGCGAGATGACGAGCCTGCAACACTTTCCCTCTCCCCCCCCTCTCTCCCTCTCTCCTCCCTCTCCCTCCACCCACCACTCGAGCAGACTGGCGGCTCGCGGCTGTGTCTCTCGGAATCGCGCGTACGCTGCCGGCGAGGCGAGGATCGCGCGACAGCACGGCACAGAGTCTGCACACACGGCAATGGTAAAATAGAGGTCAGACTCAACTTTTGCTGGCAAAAGACTCTTTCTGAGGGTGCGCGTCCGTTCTGAGATCTTTCTGAGGGTCTTTTGCCAGCAAAAGTTGAGTCTGACCTCTACTTGAAGGGTAAAAAAAAGAGGAAAGGTATCCCCCCCCGGCTCAAGAAATCACTCTGCGGATGAGGTCAAAGGAAGTGTGGCACTACACCATAGCCCAACGATTTTCCAAGCTCTCGCCTATTTTTGCAAGAATGCGCCTGTGGATACCGCAATGGTACAATCAGATAATACAGTTGACAATCTACATACTCACATATCATGTGTCGCAGTATCTCCTGATCCGTCCACGTGCACGGACCGCGACCAATGTCTGAACAGCGCATACATTCAATTGGATTATTGGATTTCATGGCTCTCACCCGCATCTTTCAGCCCTTCCTTCTCTCTCTTCTCGAGGTGCGTCTCCGGATTCAACAGCGCCCTGCAATGTGCACCTCCCTCCCTCTCTTTTCCCCCCTCTCTCACCCTATTCCCCCCCCCCTCTCTCTCTCTCTCTCTCTCTCTCTCTCTCTCTCTCTCTCTAAAGTGACTGACTCGTTTCCGAGAGTGCGTTTCCAAGGGCCGGGAAAGGGATCAGAAGTTTTCCGGGTTTCTTTTCTTTTATTGATCTGTTTCTGACCCTTTCCGACCCTCGGTCTCGGAAACCAGTACTTTACTCACGGAATCGCAGGCATGGGATCGGGTCGCATCGCCTGTCGCCTCTCTCGCGAGCCCGCAGCTGTCTCGTTCGCCCTCTCCGTCAGAGTGACGAGCAGATGGAGAACCTCCGGAGTCACTCGCGGAGACGTGATGCCGTTGTACAGCTCTACGCCAAAACACTTGTATGAAACACACAACCACAAAGAACGATCAACTCACTGAGATCATGGTACTGGTAGGTGCAGAGATCCTTGACACAAATCGACGGGAGAAGACCGGCAGCCGGCAGAGGGTCGTTGCAGATCATACAGTACCTAAATGGGGCGGGGTCACAAGGGGCGGGGCGTTGCTCACTCGGTGAGAGAAGCCAGTCGGTCTGTCATCTGACGGAGAAGGAGTGCGAAGAGCGATCCGGTGCCGTGGTTCGACGGGTCCATGTTCTCCTCTCCACTCAGCACGTACACACTACATAGAGAGCGACGGACGAGCTGAAAGAAAAATACATACAAATGTATAAATCGTATTATTGTGAGCTACTAACAGCTGATTGTTCGATTCCAGTGAAGTCCGGCAATCAGTTAGCACAACTGTCAGGTGAAGGGGCAGAAACAGTACGTGCTATGTAGGCTGTGCAAGTCTTTTTGCTTTGCTTTATAATGTAGCAAAAGCTCCGTTCTATTCCCCACTCACGTTGGCGATCTGATGTGTGACGACGCAGTTTCGGAAGGCCACCGGCACATCGACACGAGGCATCAGAACGCCGCTCAGTGAAACGCCACATTCACGTTTCCCGTTAAAACCCACTCCCCCCCCCCTCTCCACTCACTGAGATTTCGAAAGCGACACTTGTCCACCTCTGTGATGAGCACCTCGACGAATTCCTTCTCCAGTCCCCACTTCTCGCGCAGCGATGCCTAAAAGGGGCGGGGTCAAAAGAGGCGGGGTCTCCTCACCTCTACTCCGGTGGTGGAAATGCGGAGGGCGACAGTGCAGGTGGTGGGGGCTATGTCGTAGAGCTGCGCAGACGGCAGACCAACGAAACCCGAAGACAACATGCCGACTGAAACACGCACATGATTCGAAGTAAACGTCGTGCATTCGTACAGTATAACTCGTACACGTACACTCGGTCTGCGCCATGTCGACGTCGTTGAGGAGGTGGGCGTTTGGCTGCTCCATCGTCTCGGGGCCGAAGCCGAAGCCGAGCTCGTCGTCGTCGTCGTCGTCCGACGCGACCTCACTCGAATCGTTCGACGACAGCACTGAAACCAAA
The DNA here is from genome assembly GCA_963966185.1 of Rhabditoides inermis. Classification (NCBI taxonomy): domain Eukaryota; kingdom Metazoa; phylum Nematoda; class Chromadorea; order Rhabditida; family Rhabditidae; genus Rhabditoides; species Rhabditoides inermis. The sequence goes on along the minus strand of CAWZYM010000545.1, from coordinate 1,175 downwards.
AAGCATATCTATTTCAAATGACGTAAACAACTACTCCGTCCACATTATGGACAACACACACACACTCATCCTAAATGCGTCGACATGTGCCAACAGATGTGCCAACAGATCAGATCTGCACCGTTTGCCGTACATCTGTCTCCTTCCCATCCCATCCTCCACTCACCTATCACACTATCATTCGACTTCTCTCCGTCACTCTCGAAGTAGGACGAATCCATCAGCTCCTCTTTCTCGCCCCTCTCCTGCGAGGCATTCACTGCAAATTCAGAAAGTGAAAAGTCTATAAAACCCAGCAATTCTCAGACATGATAAATAAACGAACATATTGGAACAGTTTAGTTATCAGTAGCTGCGCGTAACAAGAATGATAATGTATGACTCACCTTCCATCTTGATCTTCTTCGCTTCGAACGAGTCCAAACCCGATTCGGTGGACGTGGAAGGAGTGGCAGGATCCATTCCTGCCAACACTTGCGAATATAAACAAAACAATAAGCTTCCAGAACAATAATTGATCTGAGTAAGATATTTCACAATCCACACTCAACGACACATCATAAACGATGAATGCCTTTTATTAAGTCTGGTGAAAAAAGACTGGAAATGACAATGGAACTGTGAAGACAACATAATTACTAAGGTCTCGAACAATACGATATCCACATGTCACAAATGCTTCCAAACTGAAAGACAATCATTCCTTATCTTTCCTAACTGACACTCATGATCCCTGATAGCCGTTTCCCTGCATAGGGTTCCCGTTCTTCCCTACAGCGCGGATCAGTTAGGCATCCACGTCTGAAATCTGTCCATCAGTGGAACGAAGCTGGACGACACCGCCAGACAGCAACGGTCGCGGGAGTTGTGCTCACACTGGCAGCATCCGAACGCACACATGTGTACTTATGTACATGAAGCCCGCGTCCTCGACTCCTTCACACCCGCCGCAATCACTGCAACTCCCTCTTTCGTAAACTTGTTAACAGATGCAGTTTGTACTGATTGACTATTCAATATATTTTTTTGGCATAGATCCTCCTCCCGTTCACATATTTCCCACCCATTCACCTTCACAGACTGCGACGACAGACATGGGTGGAATGCGAGCGGCCGCTTGTGGCGGCAGCAAAGGGTCGCCTACTCGTTCCGCCGCCAGTGCACCCACCACCAAT
>CAWZYM010000544.1:0-29212 GCA_963966185.1 Rhabditoides inermis | reverse complement strand
GAATCACGGCTGCACTTGATGAGTGCAATATCACCGAACACGCAACTATGTATGTGCAACAACTTCGATATGTTCATGCAGGACAGCCGAAATGCAAAGTATTGTCAAGAAATGCCGAGTGTTACTTTATTTGCCTATTGTGCAACAAGACCATCTCGAAAGCCTCTCCCATATGCTTATTATATTTAAAGGAACAGTGGCGACGTATTTTCGACTCAGAGTATTATTAAAATCTTATTAACCTAACACATTTGCAGTTTTTGTGAAAGAACGACGATTCTGCGTTATTTTCAAATGTGCCACTGCCAAGAATGAAACTGAAAATTTGAAATTCCCGCCAACGCTTCACTGCAAAAACTGGGGTCGGAGACATAACTGCAAATGAACAACGCCCTGCCACTTGCTTCATGGCTCAATGCATGTGCGCTGCGTTGTGGTATAATATTTGCGGGATCGGTTCCGGTCACCGCCAAATGTTTTGTTCATGTGAAAATGAGAAGTTGTGGCAGGTTGTGGCAGAAATAAGTCGCCAATGTGACTTTAACGAGCATTTGAGTATGGGAATGATTGAGAGACACAACAATATCCAAGACATAATCGTGTCAGCCGCGAAAATAACGCAGAATCGTCTTTCGCAAAAACTGCAAATGTGTTAGGTTAATAAGATTTTAATAATACTCTGAGTCGAAAATAAGTCGTCACTGTTCCTTTAAATATAATACTCGTTTTCTAAATTTTCACCGTCATGTTACTACATTGTGAGTTTAAGTTTGTATGGAATAAAAAACTGCAACGTCATAGTAGCCTTGATTCTATTACGTGACACAACAACAATGAATGAACAACACAACATCAATGAACAACAATTAAACAATGAATTTATTCTGTAAATATCTGTAAATATGAAACAGCTGGACTGCTTTTGTTGCATTACAAATTTCTGTTCATTTTTTTGTTGTTTGTTCGTTTTTGGTTGTAAATGTTGTTATGTACTGGGTATTAATTGTCATTTTGCACATCTCATTGCTATTGTCTACGTATTCGTGTTTCTACAATCCAACGTACTCACATATACGTATTGTCACTTGTCAAAAGTCGTCTTAATGTCTTAAAAAGATGTCTAAAAGTGATAATTACAGTAACCAGCCAGCGGTCTTTGAGGGGACGCGAGGCGCCTGCGATTATTGTTTAAAACGTGATGGACTCGCGCCGCACTGTTCCAGCTAAGGTGCCCCAATACCCCACTGTAGGATTGTGTGTGCTTCCAGATAACCCATCATGCTACCATTGTATGTACATGTCGGAATCAGGCTGATAAACAAACAAACTGGCAAAGCATACACTAACGATATCAGACCGCGCGAGGGGCGGGCCTACACAGAACAGGAAGGGTCACAGAGATACAGTAACCCTATGCACAATCAATCAATACCACTTCCCTATACCACGACAACATCATAGTCTGAACCAAAAACAAAACAAAAAACGAAGAAAAACAATTGATAAACAGCTGAGATGGCGGTGGCGCATCGACCGTCGATCAGCTGTGCATTGTCATCACCACAGTACCTGACCTCTACGACTCAATTTAGTCGTGCTGAGACCGGAATCAAAGTACCACCCGTTTGACTCTTTTTTCACTTGTTTTCCAGGGCGTTTTCGAAGGCAGTATCGAAGGCGAGTGCGCGTGTGATAGGCGTTTGCAAGGGGGTTGTGTACCCGTTTCATAGACGTTTTTGAAGGGGTTTTTGAAGGGGTTTCATAGGCGTTTCGTAGGTGTATTGAAGAGACTGAACGCACCTTAATGCAACTCCCTTTTCAGTTCTGGAAGATCAAGAACCTGCACCACTGCAAATGCGCCAATATGACCACATGTGGTGACCTGGGATGCTGGAACAACACAGTTTGGCTCAACCATCACAAGCAGACAAACAACATCCAGTGAGTAGACTCCCCTTCTACTTACACCTTTGTACCTCTATACCCCCTATCGCATCACTTGATCTTGTTACGTTTGGCATCTCACTTGTTATTGACCGCTTTTGTTATACGTTTCACTTCACACTGTTTTGTTATCGCGTTTTTATATGTGGATAAAGTTACTCAAGAACATATTCGTTAATATTGGTGATCGAACGAGGGCGTGTTTCCGCCTCGCTTCTGATTTTTCCTAATATTTGTTACGGCTTGTGTTGGTTATGATTCAATCAAGGCTCCGGGATATGCTACAAGCAATCATGGTACCCGAGTGAATCTGAGCGGACAGCGCATCCTTGCCACGGTGGGTGACGATTGCGAAATGAGCCGATCGATTGATTGATGCCACACGAACAATGTTTTTTTACAGACACTGACTGGGCGGACGGTCAGGACTGCTTTCGTATCACAAGTATGTAGAATAGCGATAGTGGTGTTACTAAATCACTTTTACTTTCTCTCTCTCTCTCCTACTTTCCCTCTCTCTCTCACATTTCATTCCTAAGCCGTTCCGGCTCGATGCATCTGTTCGTGTATACACAAATCAAATGATCTTCCATCAGCAATCAGCATTTCTTCTTTTCGTAAGCAGGTCACTTGTTTCTCACTCACCTCGGCTAATATTTGACGTTTCCTATAGTCGGATTGAATCTTATATACCATCCGTCACATGTTGTGCAGTTTTGTGCAACACAACGTGTATGGCTTCGAATATCCAGAACTATTCCATGAGAAGGAATCGAACCCATGGACAGGGCGCAGCGATTGTGCACTGGCGGCGCGCACTACCACTGCGCCATAGAGCGTTCGTTCCCACGAAACAAATACCGTTCGTTCCCACGAAACAAATGAGGATGGTGACTAGAGTAAAGTGTGTGATGATTAGTTGTGGTTATGTATGAGTCACCACTGAATCCGTGATGAAAACAATAACACAGTGTGAAAGTGAAATGCGATCCTTGAAAACGGGAGGGCGCGCGGTATGGGAGAGGGGGAATAATAAACTGTGGTGAGCCAGCGAGGTGCGAGCATGCGGCCACTACTCTACCTACTCTTTTTATTCACCACTGTAACTGCGCGTGAGTTACTGGTTGTACGTAACTATTACAAAGCGGTTACAATAATTACAGCAAACTTAGATCAACACAAACGGGCGGCTCGGTTTATCTGATTATTTCAAATTTCCGAGTCTTTCAGGTAACAACTGTTCGTGTGGTATCCTGACCTACTCGGGTGATCTGGATAGCGAGGAGATCAAGAGTCCCGGGTACCCGAGTGGATACTGCCATGAGATGCACTGCGTATATGAGGTGGGTGGAACACGGGAACATGACAGTTCTCTCTATCACAGTCTCGTAAAGATATGAAACTCAACTGTGCAGCGCAGTTTTCCGGCATCATGGAAATGTTTAAACGAAAATATATGATTGACCAAATTCTGTTAGTTCAGATCGAGCCTCGCGCCGGCGCCTCTCTCCACCTCTCACTCAACTCATTCGAAACGGAAGGTGAGTTCAGAGTACCACAGTTCTCACTCACTCAGCGGTGTTCTTTTTATACAACTTCTACCACGGCTCCAAATACAAGATACGTGTATGATGTGAATTCATATTGTAAACGAGTTACAAGCAGATCTATCACGTTTTCCAGCCATCTACGACTGTCTGCACATAGAAGAGTTCTACTGGGCGGAGAACGGGGAGATGGTAAAAGTCTACAGGGACAAGTGCGTTGTTTACTTGTTATCCTGTTTATCTGTTTGTTTACTTGTTTACCTGTTCACCTGTCAACCTGCTCACGTGTATCTTAGGGTATCTGGTACTCTGGATGATATGAGGCGGTATGTGACAGCGCTCAACTCGGGTCTGCGACTCACATTCATCACGGATAGGTCGTACGGCAGTGTGCAGGACAATCCCATGGGCTTCCAGGTGGAACTTCTCTCTCTCTCTCTCTCTCTCTCTCTCTCTCTCTCTTTGTCTACCTCTCTCTGTCTCTCTTCATCTCTCTCTCTCTCATAATCTCTCTCTCTCTCTCTCTCTCTGATAGTCTCTCTCTCTTTCTTTCCCTCCCTCCCTCCCTCCCTCCCTCTCTCTCTCTCTCTCTCTCTCTCTTCTATCACTATCAGTCTTCACCTTTACCTCACCCTCTTCATGCATCATTCTTCTTGCAACTGCATGCACTCCCAAATGCTTTACAAATTTGCAGGCTACGTTCTCCCGCTCGTCTCTCACCTACTGCCCGCCCTTCTACCAGACTGTGGCGGCCGAGGCAAAACAACTGCACTACTCCAGCGACGACCACAAGACGGCGTTCATGATAGGTTAGAGGAGAGGAGAGGAGAGGGGAGGGAGGGAGGGAGAGAGAGAGAGAGAGAGAGAGAGAGAGAGAGAGAGTTTTCAAAACTGACACAAGATAGTTGTTAGTTTTATGTGCTATCATTCAATTAGCTCATCCTAGAATGAGCCGCCAAAAATTGTTTTACTGGGTCTTGGAAAAGGCCCTGGAGTTTTTAAAACGAGTTATCCGATGCCATTTCGCCTATCCGCTCCCATTGCGGCAAACTCACGCCGGGTTTGCGGTGCGCTCTGGAGGCGGGGTCACTGATCACTGCTCACATGAACGACACAAAATGCTGAACTGGGCGTCTGTACCACTCTGTACTGCTCATACGTATTAGATATACGCCTAAATCTACGTTTCACTCGTTGCATACTTATCTCGCCACTACACACGTGTTTTTTAATGGATACCATCGCGATAATTTCAAATGCACCATATAGACTTTTTCATCGATGAATGCATGATTCGTATAAAACTGAAACCACACAACACATGTTTGCGGAAAGCCTCCTCTCCTTTTTTTGCAAAATCTCATCTTTGCTCCACACCCATTCGGGTTTCGTAATGAGTGACATACATGTTCACTTGCAGGTTGTTCGTTCCTGTTCAACTCCTCCTTGGACCAGTCAGTCCTCCTCCGCTTCCACGACCTGCCGGCCGCCGCCCACGTGGGGGTGGAACCGACCAGCCAGCTGAGGGACGTCACAAGACCCACTGATGTGGTGTGAGTCTGTCTGTCCGAAACTCTTTCCACTTTTACGTTTCACAATGACAATAAAATTTGATAAGCTGCCGCTTTCGACAATCTCGCATTGAATCGTTCAATGTACTTTTCAAGATAGCTGTAATTCTGTTTCACTATGTATGTACACGAAGTCCACTGTATACACGATGCCCCTTTCATAGTGAGCCAGAGCAGCGTATGCATTAGATTCTTTCAGCTTCCACGACACTCCAGGCACTACCTACACCTCTCCTCTCAACTCTCTCACAATGCATCTATCCATCGCGTTCGCATCCGACATACTCCATTTCAACATCACCTATGAGACGGCGCCGAGTCGTGGGTGGTCCCCTCTCTCTCTCTCTCTCTCTCTCTCTCTCTCTCTCTCTCTCTCTCTCTCTCTCTCTTATATTTTTGTTTCGATTAACAGTTGTGATAAGTATGTTTCACTTCTCTCTCATATGACACTCATGAAAAAATAGATTAATTCCTGGTCTGTAGAACGTCGCTATTCCAAATAACACATTTCAGCATGCAAGTGCTTTCCATCTTTGTACACACTGGATGGGACGAATACTGCTAGTATCACTTCGCCCGGGTAGACCACACCACACGATTGGATGAAACTGACACCTTTCAGATTCCCTCGCTCCTACTGCCCTCGGCTGCACTGTAGGACGACACTGAACAGTGAGGTGAGAGAGATAAGAATTTAGGACTAGAGATACAGGGAGAGAAAGGGAGAGAGAGAGGGAGTGCGAGAGATAGAGAGAGAGAGTCGTTCAGCCCTCCGCGGACGCGTCCCATAAGCGGGTGACCCGTCTGCTCATCCACTTCCAGCACACCGAGTTGGACAAGGACACACTCACTGTCCTCGTCGATGATGCAGAATATAAGAAGTGTGTCGTTTCTTGTGTCGTTTCAGCGTGTCGTTCCATCTCTCTGTGGCAACATCGTTTACCTCGCTGCTTCAAAACTGTCCATTCGTTTCAGGCCGTATATGAATCACATTCTTGTGATGGTTTCGCTAATCTCAGATGCTCAATTTTCGGGCTGAACAATAGAAAAGAACGAGTAGCATTATGTTATCTGCATGCTACAATGTCCCTTGCGTGTTGTCCTTCTTCAGGCTGTCCGGCCTGCACATCAACCAGCTGCTCACCATCCCCCACCACCGAGTCGACCTCGTCTTCCAGTCAGACGCCTCCATCTCACTCTACGGATTCAACATATCCGCCACCAGCGAGCTCATCTCAGCAGGTGCACTTTTTTGGTTTCAAACGTGAACATATGCCCTATGAAACGTTGCACCTTTTCGGCGCTATGCAGTTCTGTTCTGTTTCATCTCTAACATGAAAGATGATGAATTGATGAATAACGTCTCTGTGACACTGATTCATGTAGAGAGCTGCAAACAGTTTGGTTTAAACATACGGAAAACGATGAATTGAATTATCAAACTGTGGCGGAAATTACGCTGACAGTGAAACGTACCCGATATTCATCAGTTACCAATACTATCCCATTCATCATTGATGCTGGCAGTTGTACGTATCTGATATGTGTCACCGTCACGAACATCTGCCATGTCAGTAAGAAAATCATCATGAACAAAGTCTCTGTCTCCTCTCCCTACTCTCGCTTTCCTTTCATGCTGCACGTGTCCCTCTCACCGCAGTGTGATCCTGGAGGGACAGGCCGGATCCGTCCTCCACACCATCCCCCCACACTGCCAGCACATCGACTGCATCTGGGACATCGAGGTGTTCGCAGCTGCCGAGGTGGGACTTTCTCTCCCTCTCTCTCCCTCTCTCTCTCACACTCTCACATTCTTTCCCTCTCTCCTCTATATCCCCCATCCCACCCTTCTCACTATATAGGTCAGCGATTCCGTGCTGCTAGGGAATGCCTTTCATGTGTATTTGTATAGTAAGCATTTATTATAATATTTCAGATCCTCCGCATGCGTCTCGACTATGCGTTCTCTGGCGTCGGAGAGTTTCTCTCGCTCTCTCACGACATGCTGGAGTATCGGTGGGTGTAATCGCTAACTCCACGCATCGCGCCGCGGCCTAGTGGCTAGCGAGCGCGGCCGGCAATCTCCCCCTCGCGGGTTCGATTCCGGTCGCAGGTTGAGGATGAGATCTTTCCGTGCCGCCCCAGACCGAAGCATACTGTGGAATGGCCGCCTACTGAAACCTCCTTTTGCGTTTTTGCAAAACTCTGAAACGCTGATTTGCATTATTGATTAAATGTTTGCAGCTATGGCTCCTGGCCGGGTGCAGGCGATAGGGAAGAACACGAGTTCGAAGACGACTCGAAACACAAGATGAAGATGTGGTGAGTAATTTTTGTTATCTCATTTTTTATTATCAATACATTAATAAGGTATCACCGTGCGCTGCCTGCGGAGAAGGAATCAACGTTCCAGTTTCACTACAACTGGACGAAGCGGTGCGATTGCGGACAAGTGTACAGGTCAGCTCTTTCCATCTACAAATCAAAACCACAATTCGCACTTTAGAGATGTGCCCACATCTTCGTGGAGTGAGCTGACGTCACCCAACTATCCGGAGCGCTATTGCAATCAAGTTGTGTGTAGGTGAATCTTTCTCGGTTTGTCGGAGTTTTTTGTACTACGACTACCGTCCTAAAACTGCACCTACCACATTACTCTAAAAAGTAGCAATGCTACGATAATGGGCTCGTGAAACGTAGCCGAGTTAACTTTTGTGAAAAAATGCCTGTGCACGGATAACGAGAGGTGACAGCCAATTCCACACCAGCTCTCCACCCCTACAGGCTATCGCTAATACGTTTCGCGATATTATTATTATAGCATCGCTACATTTTACAGCAATATGCAGTGATATGATGGAAATGATAATAATAACACAACATCACACACTACACCCAGGTACATTCTGTCCGCCCCTCCCGGATACCGTATCCTGCTGAACATCACAGACTTCCACACGGAGATGGGCGCGGATGTGCTGGCCATATTCGATGGAGACACCATCGAGGGGAAGCACAAGGACGCGTGGGTGACCTCTCTCTCTCTCTCTCTCTCTCTCTCTCTCTCTTCTCTTCTCTTCTCTTCTCTTCTCTTCTGTGATGATCTCTAACCCGTTGTCGGTCCGCACATCCTTTCCTCGCTGTACTCAGTTTCAGCCTGTCTGGCTGGCAGATCTTCCCCAGCCTCATTCGCAGCCGGAACGAAACAATGACACTCATGTTCCACTCCGATGTCAGCATATCCGCCACCGGGTTCAGGATACTCTACTCGGCCGGTGAGTGAGGGAGAGAAAGAGAGAGAGGGGAGAGAGAGGGAGAGAGAGAGGGATAGAGAGAGGGGGGAGGGGGAGAGAGGAGAGATATGTTGATGTGTAGGAGACATAACTGCGTGAAACATGCCAAAAACGCTTATGTTCTGAGTGGCTGACGTTCACTAGCGCACATATGATATTTCTTACATCCGCTTGACACTACACTCCACCGCTTGGAAGATGACCGCTCTATCCACTACTGTTTCACAGCGTGCGCGAATAGAGTGACCAGCAGCAACAGCAATTCACACAGTTTAGCTCCAAAATTGGAAACGTAATTATCTCGAAACGTATGGCCGGTCAGGTGGATTTAAAAACGGTTTTCGACTAGTGTAGTGACCCTATAGGGCATCTCTTATATCAGTTTGGTTACCATCGGCTACTGTAACCTAGACGACACCCTGTTAGAACTATGAAACGAATTTCACGGTAATAATAATAATAATAAGTTTATTACCGTGTACATTTGGAGAAACAGTTCAATACAGCAAAATGAGCAATGGCATACGGTATGAGAGAGAAAAAAAAAGTGTAAAATGATACAGAAAGCATCGAAAGTTGACTACAGTCTACGAATCTTCGAAACTGGCAACAAATGGGGATTACTTTCTAGGAAGGATTTCACAGTTTCATGTTTTGCAGACATTACTATGGAAGGGGGGAGTGAGTTCCAAAGCCTATAAATCCTGTTGAAAAATGCACTGCTCTTAAGGGCTGTATCAAAACACGGAACCACGCGCCACCCATGAGAAGTGCGAGAACGAGTTGGTACAAAGTTGAAAAGACCATGATAGTCAAGGTATGTAGAGTTTGTGGTCACTTTATGCATGTATGCCACATCATTCAGAATGCGCCGTTGCTCTAATGTTTGTAAGCCGAGAAGTTGTAATCGTTGGGGATAGGTGAGTGAGAACAAACCAGCGCGGCGACATATTCGGCGCGTATAGTATCGCTGCACAGATTCTATCGCATTCACCGATCCCACATCCTGAGGGTTCCACAGCTCAGTGCAGTACTCCAATTTACATCGGAAATAGGTGGTGTAGGCAACAACCAAGACATGTAAATTTCTCGTTTGATAAACCCTCAGAAAATCATTGATTGAGTTGAGCGTATTTTGAATGATGAGGTCATAGTGAGAGTCAAATACCAGAGAAGTGCTCATAGTTATGCCCAAATCCCGGACTGAGTTAGCAGGTGCGAGAGTGGTGCCGCCTGCTGTATACTCAAATCGGGGATTTCGGCGACCAATGTGCAAAATTTGTGTCTTTTCAGTGGAAATTTGTAATCCCCATTGATGAGACCAATCAGTAATTGTGTCAATGGCACATTGAAACTTGGATTTGGCAGAAAGATCGTCTTTATCAAATGCGAAAGAAACTTTCAAATCATCTGCATATAACTCACACGAAACATAATCAGGCAAATGCGCTATGATGTCATTGATATACACATTGAACAATATTGGGCCCAGGCACGACCCTTGCGGCACGCCGCAATTGACGAGTCTTGGTGCGGAAAGTTCCTCTCCAACCATCACCTGTTGGCAACGGTCGGACAGGAAGCTACGAATCCACCCCAATACATTTCCTCTTACACCGAGCGAATGCAACTTATTAAATAAAAGAGAATGGTTTATAGTGTCGAAAGCTTTCTTAAAATCGATGTATATGCAATCAATCACAAAACCGTTAGAAACATGTTTCAACCAATGACTATAGCACTGAATGAGTTGAGCGCCTGTCGAACGATTCTTGCGAAAACCAAACTGCTTAGATGAGATAAGGTTATTTGATTCGAGGAATGAAGTCAATTGTTTAACAAAAATGCGTTCAAGGACTTTGGCAACACTGCTGGTAAGACTAATAGGGCGGTAATTGGAGATGTTATCACGAGATCCCTTTTTGAACAATGGCTTGATATACGCCAGTCTCCAGATTCGGGGGACTGCGCAGACCGATGTGGACATTGAAAAAAGAATCGAAAGTGGGACACTAATAGTATCTACCGTGTTCTTCAGAAAAGTGTGAGTGATGCCATCGGGACTGGTATTAGTTTTTGATGCTAATCGTTGAATGGTTTTATGTATTTCTGCATATGATATTTGAATGGACGTGAGTTGATGTGTGTGTTGCGGGAGCACGGCACCTGTCGGAGGGGCACCCTGAGGCGAGAATATCGCATCAAAATGCTCACCGAAAAGCTCCGCCTTCTCCCGTGACTCATGCACCAAAACACCATTTCGAGAGAGAGACGCGATGCCATCCGCGGGGAAGAGCCTAGCGCGCACATCTCGAAAGAGCGCCCGCTTGTTCCCTCCCGCGATCAGCCGCGCTTCCCTCTTACAATGCCATGAAAATAACGCTTTGCGTAATTTGCGCTGAGCTTTATCAGATTTTCTAGACTCGGGATGTAGGATCGAATATCGCAATGCTTGTTTTCTTAATTTCTCGACATGTTTTGGCGGGTTAGTTGCTCTACGCGGGGGAAGGAGAGGGATGAAGTTAGTAATAAGAAGTTTCATTCGCTCGGTAAAAAGAAGTGTAGCCTGTTCTAATGTCAAACCAATGAAATCATATGTCCAGTCAGTGCACGCAATTGCCTTGTTTATCTCATCCCATTTCGCTCTCCGATATGCCAGGCGGGGCGTCTCTCTCACTGCTTCACCCACTCCGAGTCGCAACCGAAACTCAACTGGTAAATGATCACAGAGAGAGAAACGCGGCAGCACACTGACATTTTGAAAAAGCGATATGGAATCGGTGAGTACGATATCGAGAGTATGAGCCCTTTGCCCGACTCGCCTCACCATAGTAGCATGGCGTACCAGCTGACACAGTGAGTGGAGTGAGGCAAAGGCTGCCAAAGAGCGATCAAATGCCTCGGCGGCCTGGAATGAATTCCAGTCCACCGAGGGCGCATTGAAATCTCCCTGGATGATATGGAAATGACTATCAGGTAGCAAAAGGTTTTCAAGTTCGGATATGAGAATAGCGCCGGTAGATTTGATTTGCGAAGTTTTCCCGGGAGTACGGTAAACAGTGATTAATCGCAAAGGTTTTTGAATACGGAAATGTTTAGACGCGAGAATATCCACACATACAAATTCACAAAGACCATTTATGGATTTGGTTGCTATAAGTTTTACAGAGAGAGAAGAGTCACAAAGCAAAAGAACGCCGCCGGCATGTGAGGCGCGATCAGATCGATACATCGTGTAGCGGCCATTCATACACAGACTATTCATGTTATCACAACTATTGCACCAAGACTCAGTAATCCCACAAATCAAGGGTTTGACGCGGTTCAGTAAATTATCAAGATCATACAGCTTATTCCTAGCGGAGCGCGCATTTAGCAACAAAAATATAGACAATGGAACATCACTTAGAGAGGGAAGAGAAGAGGTCTGCGAAACATGAGAAACTGTAAAACCCACCTGTACGGAGCAGTCTACGGGGAAGGGGCAGCTGTCCTAGGGCACAGCATCAACGGTGGTTGTCTCCGGGGCGGCATCGGTCATGTCCTCGTCACGCATCTTCTTCTGCTGCACCTCTGAAACAGGCGAGAGCACAGCAGAGGTCTGGTTACGCTTCTTAGACGCGCGGCGCACAGTGGAAGTGGACGCCGAGGAAACACCCCTCCTAGAACCCCTCGACACTCCACGGGAGCGAGCACGCCCGCGGGAAGAGCCGCGGGTGGCAGCAGGCTGCGGCGGGCGAGGAGAGAGAGACGAGTCATCGGGAGGCGCGAGAGAGTGCGCAGACGAAGAGAGCGCAGGCGGCTGGGGCGCGGGATCAGAGTGCACAGTCACACTGCGAGTGAGACTGTGGTTCTTGAATGGGCGAGGCTTGGGCAGCTTGTACTTCTGGCAGTCACGGATCACCCAAACCACCATGCCAGCCGCCTCGTTGAGCTTTTTGCACTCCTCCTTCAGCTCTCGCTCCAGCTTGAGCTCCTCGGTAGTGAAGTCGCGGCGCGCATAGGCAAACTGAAGTCCATCCAGTCCGTCGTGCCTGCTTCTCCAGATGGCAGACAGGAAGGCATCTCGCAGGAGAGAGGATGCCATCTGCACCTTCATGACCCGGTTGGTGGTCGGCGTTCGGCGGAAGTTGAGGTGCCGGTGGAAGGTGATCCGTCCCTCCCTGTACTCCTCGAAGATGGTGGAGTCTCCACATCCCTCAACCAGCTGGCGGAGGAAGTCCTTGTCCGCTTCGAGAGTATCGTCCATATTCTCGCACTCCTTCCTCCCCACAATCACCAGACGGGTGGCCTTATCCAGATAGACCTCGCGGTCCTTGTGTACGGCGCGGCAGACGTCAGCGTATGTGAGAGAGTGTGTGGTGTGGGGAGGGGCAGATCGCATGAGGGGTACGAGAGAGTTGATGACTCCGGTGAGAGCGGCGAGTGCGGCAGCGTTCTGCGAGCAGGTCTCCGACAGGGCAGACAAGATCCGGTCGTGCGAGCGCAGCAGGGCTAGAACATCTTCCCCCGACATATCGTACCTGGTGGTGGTTTTATACTCCTTACAAAACCACCCCAAAACTCGAGAGAGAGGCGTCGACCGGCGGGTGTCGATCGATACGGCCCGGGATAGAAAATGTAGAGAAAATATGGCAGAAACGACCTCTCGCCGCGAGAAACAGAGGCGGTATGAGAAACAGAGGCGGTATGAGAAACAGAGGCGGTATGAGAAACAGAGGCGGTATGAGAAACAGAGGCGGTATGAGAAACAGAGGCGGTATGAGAAACAGAGGCGGTATGAAACAGAGGCGGTATGAGAAACAGAGGCGGTATGAGAAACAGAGGCGGTATGAGAAACAGAGGCGGTATGAGAAACAGAGGCGGTATGAGAAACAGAGGCGGTATGAGAAACAGAGGCGGTATGAGAAACAGAGGCGGTATGACTTTAACTTACGGTAATGATAGAAATTGTTTTTTTTTTTTGAAGAGAGAGAGATAGTCAAAGCTGAAAGTCATTTTGCAGAGCCGATCCCAGTGGACAAGGCCGATTCGTCCGCCTCTCCCCCCTCGTCCCACTTCTTCCTCTACTCCTTCCTCCTCCTCTCTGTCATCGGACTCGCAGCGGGCGGAGTGGTCATGCATCGGTCGGTCGTCTGTCCCTATTTACTAGTGCATACTTATCTCTAGTTCAGTGTTCAGAAATTTATCCGGAATCTATTTTGAATGGATATATGCAGTAGGCTCATATAGTACATGTTTCTAATGAAACTAGAATCAAAATTGTTCAGTTGCAACAAATGTACCACGGATGAAACGTATAGTTGTTGTACCGCCTTTCCAGTCGCGGTCGGACCGCCTCGTTCCGCAATCCACTGTTCGAGCGGGCAGAGTACACCTACGAGAGAGAGGACAGGAGACCGACCATGTTCAGCAACGACAGAGTGTTCTGATGTGTGATACTGATATAATGATAAGCTGTATCATGTTTCCTGTATTTTACATTGTGATAAATCATTCACCCTCTCTCTTCCTATAATCCCATGTCCCCGTCTTCTCATACTAGTCACATCATGTGAACTTTACAATAGCTCGTTGAAACACATTCAACAAGACTATTATTTTAGTGACACCCCGACACTTCAACGTACTAGGTAGATGCGCGGTTAGATTAATGATGCTTCATCTTTCTAAAATTCTAATAATGTTTGGGGTGTGAAACGTATCAAACATGAACGCAACATCTGCAATAATAACACCGATATCCGAGCAAACCATCTTTATGCATGTGTTTAGTCAGTGTTTTGGAATAGAGTGCGGCTAATGAGCATAATAAATGGGATGCGCCAGAGAGAAGCCTCAGTTGCTGCTCTGACGCTGGATGTGTGTAGCACGCTCCTAAAATAATATTGATTGAATAAAGATTTGATTGTCTACTCAGAGAAAGTACGGAGGAAGAGAGAGAGAGAGAGAGAGAGAGAGAGAGAGAGAGAGAGAGCCGCGCACCTCTCCCTCCTTGTTGAATAGGATGGTCTGGACGGAGTTTCCGGATCCGAACGACTCCTCCCCCTCGAATACCAGCTGATCGGGAGGCGACGCGATGCCCTGACCGCGAGCGAACACCTAAACACATAAATGATATTTATTATATATTTCGTAATGCCGTAGAAAAAGGGTCGACGAAAGGGTCGATTTTTCTAAAAGTTATAGATCGAAAACTGCAAGCAGCGAATTACTTGCAATTGTTGACTTCACTAATATTCTATTTAAGAAACGTATGGCAAACATACCTTGAGCTGCTTGCCGGCTTTGAGAACAAAGTCCTTCGGGAGGGTGTACACGATCTCCTGCAATCGAGTGATTGATCTACCCGAATTATCGATCGATCCACTGATCTACCCACCTTCTTTCCGTCGATGCGGCGCTTGAGCTTCCACTCTCCGACCGGCTCGTCCTTGGCCCTGTGAGTGTTGAGCAGCACGATGAACTTGCCATCCGGCGACGCCTCCTAGAATAATGACGTCATAGTGACGTCACGCGTCAGACGATGTCACAACTCACGTGAATGGAGACGTTTCCCTTGGCGGAGCGCTGGAACGACTGACGCGACGCCGTCTCGCCCTTCACCACACGCATCGTCTCTGCAAGAGTGTACGGTAATCGGTAACCCTGATCATCTATCCCTCGTCCCTCGTCTCAACTACATTTGTCTACCGTGATCAGTTTCACGTCTACCAGAACCGTTTTACTCTACCGTAAGCCGTTTCTCACTTACCGTGATCGTGGTTGCAATACGGTAAGTATCCGATATGCTACAATGCCCCTCGTCGACAGTATCCAATCTACCGTAACCCACCGGTGTCCTCGTTCTGGCTGATGGCGTGTGTCTTGACGACCTGCTCGACCAGCTGCTTCAGCCCGTCGCGGTTCTCCTCCCCGTCCAGCATCTTGCGGTAGATCGCGATCTCCGCGTCCAGCGTCTAGAAGGGTTACGGTAGGTTACGGTACAGTACCGTGAGATACGGTAGGAGTACGGTACCTGCTTTGTGTCGAGGAGCATCTGGAGTTCGACCATGAGCGCCTGGCACTCCTCGCGCATCTTGCGGATCTGCGCGTCGCGGTCGTTGAGGGCGGCCTCGTACGAGCTGTAAGGGGGAGGAGTACTGTAGCTGGCAACGGGGCACGGTAACGTTTGACCAACAATTGACCAACAACACAGCGCCGTACGTAGAGTGTTGTGTTATGGCAAACACCACTGAATTTTGATTCGCGCAAATCTTCACAGCTGGATTAGTGAGATGGGTGGAACGTATCGCGAGACTGCAGGAAAAGAATGCCCCGAGGCTTTGATCATTTGACAGAGAAAGAAAAACACACTAAATTGAAAAAAAGAGAACATCTAACTGACCGCTGGTCGTCCTCGAGCTGATAGTTGAGCTCCTGGATCTGCTTCTCCAGCAGGCTGTTCCGCGACTCGAGATCCGCCAGCTTCCCGCGCAAGTCAGCCAGCTGCGTGCGCAGCCGCTTCACCTCCTCCTTCGCGTAGCCCTAGATAACGGTACTCACTCCACATTGAGCTACAGTAACCCGGCTACCGTACCTGCTCCATGTTCTGCCTGGCCGACTGCGTCTGGATCTCCTGCACCTTGAGGCGGTACCACGACTCCATGTCGTTGCGGTGCACCGACGACACCTACAGTAATCCCAGTTGTGATAATCGTATCTCAGCTACCGTACTCCTACCGTACCTGATCGTACTCCTCGCGGATGTCGCGGATGGCGGACGAGAGCTCGTTCTTGAAGTACTCCCGGTTCTCGGGGGTCGTGTCACGAGACGCCAGCAGCTGCAGCTCCTTGATCTCACCGTCATGCACGCGGCTGGAGTACGGTAGATTAGGAATACGGTACTTTGTGGATAATGGTTACGGTAACCAACCGGAGGAAGTCGATCTCCTCAAGCAGCGTCTGTACCTGGTTCTGGTAGTCGATGCGGTTCAGCGTCTCCTGGTCCAGGTCCTGGAAAGGGTTGACCCGTTGAGAATCGGGGTTGACCCAATGTCACTACAGTATACTCACGGTGCGGGCGCGCTGCAGCTCGCTTATCAGACGCTGGTTCTCCATCTTGATGCGCTTCACCTCCTCCTCCAGCTGGGCGATGCGGCGCTGAAACACGGTACTGTAGACACGGTAAGATTACTGTATTTCTGAAACTACTGTATACCTTGAGCAGCGCAATCTCGGCTTCGATGGTGGAGAGCCTGACGAGCAGGTCGTCGATCTTGGCCTTGTCGGTCTCGCGTCCCTTCACCGCCTCATCGTACCTGCGATCACGGTAGGTTGAACTTGTGATCACTATCAATGTTGTTGAAACTAATGTGTGGTGGTTCAAATCGTGTTCGTGAAGTGAAGTGTTCTGTATGAGTAATGATTACCCCAGTGTGACCTCGCACCTCAAAGGTTTTCGCGCCACCCCCTCTCTCACTATGCAAACACGCACATTCCATTCGGTGGGCCGCCTCTGTCTGACTAATCTTTTCTGCCGCGCGCGCTCGCAAGAAACACAGAGTTCAAGCCGGTGCGCAAATTGCGGAGGCGCCTGCGAAATTACAGTAGCCAGGAAGACGTGTGATGTTTTGTGATAAGATAACCACAGTAATCGATCGATGATGTCACCGCATGACGTCAGACTCACTTGCGGCGGAGCTCCGCAAGCTCGTCCTGCATCTTCTTGATCTGCTTCTCCAGATCCTCGCGCTGCTTGTTCGTGTCAGCCACGAGCTTCTGCGCGTCCTGAAAATCGATAAATCGATAGTTCTCTGAGAGAGAGAAAGAGAGAGAGAAAGAGAAATAGAGAGAGAGAGAGAGAGAGAGAGAGAGAGAGAGAGAGACGCACCGAGAGCTCTCCCTCGTACATGTTCCTGATGTTGGTGGTGTCCTTGCCCCACTTGGAGCGAAGGGCGTCCAGGTCGGTGGCCAGCTTGCGGTTCTGCGCCTCCAGGAAGCGAACCTGCACATCATACCGGTTACTGTAGCTGTTGTTGTGAGTACTGTACAGTACTGTGGTTACGGTACCTTCTCGATGTAGCTGGCGAGTCGATCGTTCAGGTCGGCCATGTCCTTCTTCTCCTTCTCGCGGCCGTCCCTGATTTTGATTTATTGATTGATCCGGATGATCTACTGTAATCATATGCATGTACCCTGATCAACCATACACCCTGATCTACCCATTGTCTAGTTCTATCGTATCCTCTCATCTACCCGGTCTGATCTACCCTGATCTACCTGATGGCGGAGGCGGCGTTCTGTCCGAACGGAGACATGCCGCTCTGGTGTCCCGAGTGCATCTCTGTCACGATCTTCAGCGAACGATTCGCTGCAAACACGGATTTTTGATTTATCGATTCATTAATTCGAATAGATGCAGGACATTGTTTCATTAATCATGCCAAGAGAATTTATATATGTTGTGAAACGTATCCACTCCTTGGATTATTTAAATGAGGTTGGATTCAGAATTGTAGTTTTGTGACTGGTGATTGTGAAAAGAAGTCGTTCTTCTCTCGAAACGTGTAATTCTAACACACGCGGATTCGATCAATCTCGTTTCTTCTTTTCTGATTGAATATGGCGAAAAAGGGTATACGACCGCCCGAGGAAGGAATTTGATTACTATACGAGGAGGAACCGGTTGAAGCGTACTGAGTGAGATCGTATAATGTATATTTTGATATATCCCTTATCTAGCGGATACTGATCTACCATATCACTAGTCTTGATTAATCGATTTTTTTCACTCACCGACAGAGGCGTTGGACTGCCTGCCTCCGAGAGGCGCGCGAGCCGCCGGCGATGAAAACGACATGGCTACAAGTAGATCAGTGAGATTATCAAGTAGATCAGAAAAGGGCGGGAATTGACGGTGAAAACGGCTGGGTTGTATAATGGGCAGGTGGTGAGTGACAAATCTAATACAGGCAGCAGCCACGCCCCCCGCAAGAAACTGAGGGAGGGAGGGAGACCGGTCCGGTTTTTGTACTCTCACCCTCCTCTAAAAACACAATCTTTCGTCTGTCTCTAGCCCCGGTGGGTGGCAAGCGCGCTTCTTTGGGGATCTCTCTGATCACTGCACTCTCTCCAACCCTCCGACGTCTGACCCTCTGCAATCAGTGCACTTTCTTTGTTCTTCTCTGTCTGACTCTCTCGACTTGCCGCACTCTCTCGTGTGGGGGTGTACCGTAGTGATTACGCGGGCGGGGGACCACCGAGAAAGCCGATTTGTTGGAAGGAGCGCGCGAATTTGTATGAGGAAACACTTTGAATCTCTTTGAAACATTAAGGTAATCTATTATCGATTTATTGATTCCCTCAAATTGTTGCGATTCCGCTTGAGTGAAGGTAATAGGCGAGTCAAGGCCGACCTCTCTCACTCGCCTATTCAAAACTGTGAAGAGGTATCGATTACTCCTTTCACTCTGGGTAAACTCACCTTCTCTCTTTCTCTTCAAAACTCACTAGCCCAATGGGAAAACCTCTGATCTTACAAAAAGGATTCCCAAAAAGAACCGCAAAAAAACGTATGCACACACAAATTGTGTGGGCCCATACAATAGGTCGCGACACGCAACACGCGAAAAGAGAGCACTCGAAAAAGAGCGAGGCAAACAAGGTGTGGTCTCTGCGGCAGGAATGATGAAAGGAAAAAGAAAACTATCGCCAAAGGGCATGGGTCAGAAAGTGAGTATGATCCCTAGAGCTATTGCTTTGCATTATACATGCAGAAAGGACCACAAACTCAGTCATTGTCTCTGTAGAGGAACGTTTCAAGCCATAACAATGGGGGATTGAGGATGGAAAAAGAAGTTGAGATTTGAGTTGACAGCGTGGGACCGCACTGGGTGGATACAAGCGAGGTCAGCCTCCGATCACATCAAAATCACACGCACGCACGCAAACGTCCAATAAAACGTCGCCGACGCGAAGAATGGACGGAATGGGAATTCCCTAGATATCGCGCGAGGCTATTCCGAAAACCAATAGGATCGAAGGGGCGAGGGTGGGAATGTTTGTGTTGGTGCTTTTTGAATTTTTTTCTATCA
This sequence comes from Rhabditoides inermis, assembly GCA_963966185.1. NCBI lineage: Eukaryota > Metazoa > Nematoda > Chromadorea > Rhabditida > Rhabditidae > Rhabditoides > Rhabditoides inermis. The sequence goes on along the minus strand of CAWZYM010000544.1, from coordinate 9,782 downwards.
TATTAGTAATTTTACTATATAAATATTATAAATTAAAACAAACTCACATTCGTGAACGCGAATCAGCGACATATCACGAGATTCCTGCAACATTTCCGAGTAATAAAATCGTTCATTCGAATATGCCACTTATAAAGCGTGTGAATTATCATATAGATCGAATCGATTAGACAGAGCGAGAAGAATCCAATCAATTGGAAAATACTAAGCAAACAAACAACTGGTAATGCAGGTGAGTGTTGGAAACATGTTCAATGAACGGTGAGTAAGCGAGAGAGTGCGATCTTCTAACTCACTAGGCCTCAACCTCAACAACTAAAAAAAGAAATTAGTAGAAAACAACGCAACAGGTAAGACGGTAGTGAGTTCGACCACACATGTTGCACTCACTGCGCTCACTCTAACAATAGTAGACTACTAGATGGCACAGTCTACTCTCAACAATGCACACTGACATTGACTCGCCCTCTCATAATACGATAAATACGATGATTCAACGAGCGATCAGCCCTCGCAAACCCCCGTTCTCTCTCTCTCTCTATTTCTCTCTCTCTCTCTCTCTCTCTCTCTCTCCCTCTCTTTCTCCCTCCGTCCCTCCCTCTCTCCTCTCTCTCTCTCTCTCTCTCTCTCTATCTCTCTCTCTATCTCTCTCTCCTCTCTACGGTTGACGATAATTGTCGCTGCGCGGGACGGCTCAAAAAGAGGAAATCATAGAGGGATCAGGTTATTGTATTGTTCGCAGCTCTGGCGCGGTTATATTGCTAGGTTTGACTGGATTGCGCCAAAAACAACAATACAACTCCCACTGTCGTGTTTATATCTCACTCTCACTCAGGAAAGAGATACAGTAGAGCAACAGAAAACGTACGTAGACATGACATGAGAACCGCATAAAGTTCTCGCCGATTCTCCAGTTCGAATTACCCCGCACCATTCGTGCGCAAAGGAGATTGTGCACCGGACGCGCGCAAACAGCGCAATTTGGAATATACGAAAGCAATCCTTGATCGCGTTCTAGTCATCCAACATGATCCGAACCTCGTAAATTGTTTGTCACAACGTATACAACATGCTTGCGCACAAGTTGAGCTCCTGGAGAATTGGAGAGGACTTTAGCAGTGATAATATCATATTATGGACCAAGTAGCTTAATGTGTCTCCTCGCAAACGAATATAATAATCTACCGGAAAATGTCATAATAATCCCACTTTACGAGATTTTTTACGAGAACTTCTACATAATAGCTGGTCACATGACATTTGAAGTTTACTTATGCTGTCCATAGTCATTGATTTCGATTGATTTCTACTTACTGAAAACTTGAAAGGGTACTGTAGACTACAGTAATACTAATATATGTCTATCATGTTACATTGAAAATGTGCCTAGTGGCAACTCGAAGTCGTGCAAGATGCGGTGGAGATGGGCCTGTCCTGAGTAGGGTGTGTGATGATATCAGAGAACGCTTCCACTGGAATACATCGCTATTACTGCCACTGTACACGTGCGTGCCGTAGATCAGTCGCTAGCTTCAAATAAGGACTAGATGCCAAGATACTTTGCGCCAAGTTTTTTTTAGAATAGTGCAATAGTGACTAAATTGATTTTTATCAGTGTTTAACGAGTATGGTATAATCAGTATGAATGTGGATAGATGTATGAGTGGGATAACTGAGTGAATGTTAACAAGGGGACTAGGGCTGTCTTCTCTTTCTCTTGCACAGCGGGAACTTCTTGGCGCTAGTCGAGGTGGAATACCATCTCCATTCGTCATGCAGTTCGACGCGCTGGAACAATACGTCTCTCTCTTTCTTTACTCTCTCTCTCTCTCTCTCTCTCTCTCTCTCTCTCTCTCTCGCACTCATCTCCCTCTCTTTCCCTCTCTCTCCCTCTCTCTCCCTCTCACATAGCAAGCCACATCAGGCTCGACTTCGGGAAATTTGAACGCGTAGTCAATCGGTGTTCCGTCAATGTACTTCCATTCCTCGTTGGTGGAGTAAATGCCGATCCACAAATCGTTTTTGCCTGAAGTGTGACATGAGATGAGCATGACAAGTTCATGTGAGAGGTAAAAGGTTAAAAGGTAAAGGTAAAGGTATCCCCCCGATTCAAGAGATTCACTCTGCGGAGGGGGTCGAAGGAGGTCTACTAACCACTGTACTACCGAGAGAATCCTACCACTAGACGGTTGTGAGAGGTTTGGTTACAAATTCAAGAAAAATAGATGTCAAGAACTTTGTTCCAAATCACAGTTCAACACTGATTGTTCGGTGTTCCAAATGGCTAACGCATGCGATGTGCTGTATCACGCACATGGCTTCAACTACTGTTTAATGTTACCATTTGGAGTCGCACTTACCGCGCTCCTCCTCCTGGTTATAATTTGCGAAGCCCGGGGCCCAAATGACCGGGGTATAAATACTCATAGTGTCGCACGAGTGTCGCTTTCATACGGATGGTTAATTCGTTGTCCATATGTTATGATCAGTGATCCACACACCCATGTGCACGTAGCCCTCCTGCTTGTTGTGAATGGACGCGAGGTGTCCTCCGTCCGACTGGCAATCCGCCTCGGCCTCTTGCCAACTCATTGCTTTCGGCTTCCCCTGCAATCACAAAGCACAGTTTCATCGTTTCATGCCGTCCACCCTTCACTGCGCACCGTGACTTTTGTTATAAGAAATGCACACTCTTTCGAAGTTGAGTAGCACCAAGATGCGGAAACTTGATACATAAATAGTAAACGACGCACTTTTATCGAACTATGAGTAGGTTGTTGAAATTTAACGTTAATCAACACTCTACCTTGAAGCAGGAGTCAGTGGACGCCACATACTCCCAGCTGCCATCTTGCGAGCAGACGTCGAACGAACAGATCGCGTCGTACATATTCTAGACGGTAGTTCTTATTATTTTTTTATTTTTATTTCTTTTTATCAATAGTGGAACTCACCGTGCACTTGACGCTTATCCACTGTCCGTTTTTGTGAATTGCGATGCAGCCTCCTTCAGTGAGTTTCGGTTCTCCTAAACGCAATGAGTTTTCTTTTTGGGAACTTTTGGATACTCGCTTGTTTACTCGCCGCATATTTGCCAGACAACATTTCATCGCATTCATCAATGCGGTGAAATGAAACGCAACAAAATAAGCATCATAATGCCGTGGGCTCGGGAATACACCATATTCCATCGCAATTGTCAGCGCAAGAAAATAGATTGCACACATCCCACTCACCAGGCGCCCAATTGGTGTAGGATCCGAGTGCGGAGTTGTCCAACCATCTCCAAGCTCCACGCAAGTACCGCCCTCCGATGAAGTAGTGCGGGTCGGTAAAGATCGTGTCGTTCTTGACGAAATCTATAATATTATATTAGTTCAAGGTAGTGTCGAAATGGAAAAAAATGTGTATGTAGTGCAGAAACGTGCATGCTGGGTGATGGTTACTTTAACTAGAAAACAAGTGTGTCATTTATTAAAGAAGGTATCCACGGAAATTATGATTGGAGTTCAGATTAAAGTAGTTTTAGAGAATATAAATAAATTTCACCATCTATAATTTATAAAATGCTAGAATTGTGCATATTCTGATATCAAAATTCTCACTCGTAAATTTGTTTCAAAAAACATCGTGGCGGGACCGTTTGACCTATATTTTATATTTGATGTTTTGTAAACAGTGTGTGTTGAGAGGAAGTAGATGCCAGCTGGCACGCGGCGAGTCTTCCATTTCTTGACCTCTCTCCCACTTTCCCCGGCCGCTGCCGCCTTTCCCGCGCAATCACAGTGGACATCAGCGCCCATCAGCGGGTGTGAAATTGGTCCCGACACGGACTTTTTCAGAACAGTTTGCTAGAGCACAAAATAGTGGCAATTGTCATCATTCCGTGGATATCTTCTTTAAAGTACCCCTACATGTTCCCCATTTTTACATTTATCTAACCGTTTTGAGAAAGCAAAACGATACTCACTAGCCAGAACAGCGTTTCCGTTTGGGCCCTCGCTTCTGGCTAGCTGGCCTCCGACTTCCTCGCATGTCTTCTCCGCCGAGTCCCAGTCAGCTAGGACGGACTGGGAAAGGTGATGTGAGTAGACAGGACAGTATTCTCACCAACAGGCACTCTTGCCGCTCCGGATAGTACTCAAGTTGAAGGGGCACCTGTCTGCTTGCGTCGCTGATATGGGAAGAAGGAGAAGAGAAAAGAGAGAAATGAGCATCTCAAAACAAATGATATTGATGATGTATGATAAACGATAGGACTATTAGCGTTTGAAAGAATTCGCGTAAAAGTAGAAATGTTTTACCTAACGTAAAACAATACAAGCAAATGCATTCACCCCGGTATATATAGTCAATCACAACAGTAAACACACCTACACACTTGCACTTTCTTCAATAAAAAGCATGTGTGTAAATGTTACGCATCCGGTTTAATGATGGCTTCTTATTCTTATCTTCTATGAGTAATTCTTGTTTAATGATTGGAGCAGGTTTGTTTACTACTTCGATTGACTATATATATATATATGGGTGATAAAAATATTCATAACATAGGGTACGATGTGGAACAGATTGGCATTGAGTCTATCGAATTCACACCGACAAGAAAAAGAGCATAGTTTACAACATCGGCACGTAGAATACACGCTGACAACTATGCTCGCATAAAGTTGCGAGCGGTGCGGTAGATCAGAGGAAGAACTGCAAGCGAGGTAGATCGAAAACTATCGCTCTAGCGTAGGCAGGCCAAGGGAATTTACTCTTTTTTAAACTGAAAATGCAGCTACGAGTGCTCACCGGTCACCGATAGTCTAAACAACCACTACAGGCTTCATACACGACGCACAACCAGAGCACGTAGTGTAGTGGATAGCGATGTTCGCTAGAATCTGGACGAGGAATCCCATTTTCATCACAATACCTCGACGTGATACATTAATCGCAAACTGTTGCGAAGGTTCTACCAAACTGTACAAAAAGGAAACACGATTAGAAAAATTGCGTCGATAAACCAATGTTTTGCACATTTCATCTCAGTTGTATCAGCGGGTTGGGAATGCAGATGGTTCATCGAGTGACGTGAGGGAATCATGCTTGACGCGGCGCCTTCTTGCACATGCTCGACAGTTTATCGGTGGCGTTGCGGTACTCCCAGCGCGAGAAAGTGTAGTACGAATTCATCTACAAAAAGGTTCTTGGACTCATATACGTATTTTCAAAATCACGTACGTATCCTGCCTGGTTCGCCTGGTACGCGGGCAGTTGGAATCCGTAGTCGACGGGCGTTCCGTCAGTGTACTTCCATGTTCCGTCGACAGCGCGCAGACCCCGACCACACATAGTTCGCGACTAAAATGCAGTGTTTATTCACTAATCTATAGGTTCATTCAAATCGACGAACACTTTGCCATGACTGCCTCGGACTGCTCGTGGAATGACGCCAGATGGGCGTCCTCGCTGACACAAGCTGCCTCCGCGTCCTTCCACGACATCTTCTTGTCAACGGTCTGAATAACCTTAATAAAAAGAGAAGCAAGCGTCATCCACCTTGTAGCAGAAGTTGTTAGACGGACGTACTTCCAGTTGGGCTTATCTGAACAAACATCATACGAACAGATGGCGTTGGTGATTTTCTGAAACTTGTGTACACTTTGTTTTTTCTCCTTATTGAAAAAGCAAAAAGAGAGTGAATGTAGAGCAACAATAGAGAGTGTGTGTAGCCTAACCGTGCAAGGTACAGCCTTCCATCCTCCCTTGTTATCGATGGCAATACAAGCTCCTTCTTTCATACTCGGCTCACCTGAATCATACTCATACAATGTATACTCATGTACACACTGAACGTCTCCTTACCCTTGTACCACCTGGTGTAGGTAACAGGAGTGTTATCCACCCACATCCACTTTCCGCCCACTGTATCTTGCGCCGATCAAGTAATTCGGATCCGCGAAGATTGAAGAATTCGCGACAAATTCTGAAATTTTTTGTTCAATGATTTTGATAAGCGTTCTCCTTACCCCCGAGGAAAGTGTTTTTGTTAGTGTTTTTGATTATCGCCAGTCTTCCAGCGTCTTTTGCGCACCGCTGCGCAGCGGAAGTCCAATCATCGAGAAGCGTCTGAACGTTGTCGGGTGGTGTTGCTTTTGCCGGGTTTGTGGCTACGAAAAAGTCACTCACTCCGTAACACTCTCCATTTGCGGGAAGAACTTGTACGTGAACGGCATGCGGTTTAGGAGCTGCAATCGCGAAAGGAGGATGAGAAGCAGCAAGAACCGCATCTAAACAAGCTGTGTGAGTTGAATGTGAACGGAGAAAAACGTTCGAAAACAATTGTAGTCGACGTCGATTCACGAAGTCACTCCATGTTTTCTATCACTTCGATCCCACTTTTATAGTCGCTTCCAGATTTGTGGGTGTGCGGCGAAGAAAATGATATCATTCCGGATCGGGTGTGATCTTATCTATATTCTGGCGCTGAACTACAGACACGCTTTCCAAAAATGAGTTTTCCTGATAAACGAACAATCATATTGTTTGTTTACATGTGTGTTCAATAAACACTTCTGTGTGTGGTGGTGGACAAGTAAAAGGCCTCATCAGCTTTTATGTTACGATTTTCAAAAGAGTCAATTTGGCTGTAAGTATTTTCAGGTATAAACAGTACCACGTTCTCAGATATCGCGAATGCCAAAACGTCACTTTTGCAATTTGTTAGTTTGACCCGCATGATGTGTAATCCTCCATATATTCTTTATCAGTATTCCCGTTATGCAGATTTGAGTTTGCGCTACGAATGTTATCAGATAAATAAGTCAGAAGATCAAGCGTGCATGAGTATCGAATCCATTTGATTATATATTCAATTATATATGTTTCGATTACGCTTGAACTGTATACTGACGATAGTTACACATGTCTGAAGAGAAAGTTGTCATATCCCAGGCAAACACATTTCGGGTAACCGCGTCTGTAGGATAACGCTATAAGAAATTTTCTTTAAAAAGTACTTGCGTAAACAAATGAACTTTGTCTTGTCCCAATGCAGCAAAAGCACATGCATAAAGCGTTTACAAATACTAACACAAACCTGCGCCTCTCTCTCTCTCTCTTTCTCTCTCTCTCTCTCTCTCTCTCTCTCTCTCTCTTTCTCTCTCTCTCTTTCTCTCTCTCTCTCTCTTTCTCTCTCTCTCTTCTCTCCGTCTTCTCTCTCTCTCTAATATGGACGTATGGCGTTTTTCATTTGTATTGTTATATTTCATCGGTTAGTGTCCACTGTCCGTTATGCGCAGGTTTGTGTTAGTATTTGTAAACGCTTTATGCATGTGCTTTTGCTGCATTGGGACAAGACAAAGTTCATTTGTTTACGCAAGTACTTTTTAAAGAAAATATATTCCTTTTGTTAAATTTCATAGAAATTTTGAATATGTGCTGAATTATGTGACTATTCATATGGATTTTATCAAAAACTACTATCTCTCACTCACTCTGCTCTCTCCTTCTCTTCGTCCCTTCTCTCTCTTTCACTTTTTAATATTTTGAAAAAAAAACTCTCTCTCTCTCTCTCTCTCTTTTTCTCTCACACTGTTCTCTCTCTCACTCTCCTCACTCTCTCACTTTCTGCCCTTCTCTCTCTGTCTCTTTATATTTTCTGCCAACGTTTACAAATACTAACACAAACTCTCGGCCGTTCTCTCTCTTCTTACTCTCATGTACCACAGATCACACGTTACGTTTCGGATCGCCGTTACGTTTCACAAAAACGTTTTCCCCACATATTTTCTCACTACCGTTCGGAGTCGCGCCTACTGCGCTCTTTCTCCTGGTTATAGTGGCAAACCCAAAACAACGCAAACCCGGCGCGAATTAGACGCTGGCGGCGGCGGGGCGAACTACACTCAAAGTGCTAGTTGGAGAACACGCGCAGAAAACGCCGAGAGAGTACGCTTTCGGCAGAGAGTCAGCGTTACCGGACACGACATGAATTTTGGATATAGCATCTTGAAAATTCTGGCGCGAGCCCTATCCTAAGCCAAAAGAGAGGGCGCTGCGCGCCCTCTCTAATAGATAAGCTCACGCCTGGTCCGGCATGATATCATTTCGACTCATGCAGACACTCGACTCTGCATATTTATCCAATATGTTATTTATGCTCTATAGACACCTTTTGTACATTTTTCTTTTCTACGATTCATGTTCATTTTCCAGATGCAGTTGTTGCTTCTTCTAATCATCCCTGTTGCTTTTGCATCTCCTCAACCCGAATGTCCCCTTCACGTACAAGTTCTTCCCGCAAATGGGAGAATGCTTCGGGGTGAGTTACTCATTGATCAACGACGACAGAAATAACAAAGAAAAAAATAACATCGGCAATATTTAGACGCATCTCGATGACTGGGCATCTGCCGCGCAGAGTTGCGAAAGTGATGGAGGGACACTGGCATCTCAGCAAGAACTCGTTCGACAACTCTTTCCTCGGAGGTTGGTGATTGGAAACATGGCGTTTGATACTGTATTATTCAATAACAGAGTTCGTCAAGAACGATTCGATCTTCGCGGATCCAGCTGGTATTCATCGGAGGCAGATACGTGGGAGGAAAGTGGATGTGGGTGGACAACACTGCCATCACCTACACCCGGTGGCAAGCTGGTAAAAAAACACCTATAGTCTGTTTGAACACAAATTTTATGATTCGGTGAGCCGAGTATGAAAGAGGGAGCTTGTATTGCCATCAATAACAAGGGACAGTGGAAGGCTGTGCCGTGCACGGTAAGATTACGTCATCTCTCTCTTTTCTCTCTCATTTTTATATTGTCTCTGTATTTTTTCACAACCATGGTATTTTAGAGTGAAAAAATCAAACGAGATTTTCAGAAGATGAACACTGCCATATGTTTCGTATGATGTGTGTTCGGATCAGCCCAATACGTCCCGTCTAACAACTTCTGTTACAAAGTACACAAATGACAAGAGTTTGTATACTTTTTTTTACGTTAATCCTTTTCCAGAGAGTTGACAAGAGGATGTCTTGGAAAGACGCGGAGCAGCTTGTGTCAGCGAGGAACGCCCACCTGATCCTCATTCCACGATCAAACAGAGACAAACGAGGCAAAATGTCAGTGTTTGCTCCTGCACTTTGAATATAATGTAGAAGGATGAAAAAATCTGTTACAGTCGCGAACTATATATGGTCGGGTCTGCGCGCTGTCCGACGGAACATGGAAGTACACGGACGGAACCGCCCGTCGACTACGGATTCCAACTGCCCGCGTACCAGGCGAACCAGGCAGGATACATACGTACGTGATGTGTGACCAACAGATTGTCGAATGAATCATTTGCAGATTGACACGTACTATACGTTCGCGCGCTGGGACTACCGCGGCGTCAACGCGACCCTGTCGAGTGTGTGCAAGAAGGCGCCGCGTCAAGCATGATTCCCTCACGTCAATCATGAAACATTCGGCAGTTTTGATATGTAATAGTAACAAAAGTGTTAGTAATAAATTCGCGAGCTTGTGCAAGACTGCCCTCAGATTCGTTTTTCCTACCCGCATACATGCAGAATGATTCGGGGAAATCATAATAAAGTCAGTGGCGCACATTATGCTTACTTCATTTCTCGACTTTTCACCTCCATTTCAATTTACGTCACATTTCCCCACTTGATGAATGAAAAAAAAACTGAAGAGTACGGTATGCTCCATAACACCATATTAACGAGCGTCTTCTGAGCATTCTCTTCTGTGTACATCATTGATCTTGTATTGCTAAGAGTTTATTG
>CAWZYM010000543.1:0-29803 GCA_963966185.1 Rhabditoides inermis | reverse complement strand
AAATGCGCAGCAGTAGAACACCTCGTTCAGATGAACAGGACTCACTCTCTGGTAGCTGCGGTGCGATGACGACACTTCTGAGAATAGACTGCCTGGCGACTCCGTCTCCCTTCTTCTCGGATCGGCGCATGTTCGAGAGGCGAGAGGAGAGGGCGGAGAGCTGAAAGCGAAAAGAAGTCAGTGACTAGATCGAAGTGATGTACCCCATGTGGATTGAGGGACAGCTCCTTGTCGCGGGAGTCGGATCGAACTCGAGACACCGGGCGGTGGTCCTTCTCCTTGTGATCGTCGTCCTACAAAGTGCAGGATTTCTCATTTCATTCTTTTTTGTGAACGACTATTGTCAACATACTACTTATAATAACTATAACAATAGATATAGGCATCGTGCAAGTTGTAGTTTCACACCGCCTCACATCACTGGAGTCTGAGCTGCTGGAGCTGCTGCTGTCGGACATGTCAGACATTCCCGACTCCGAGTCCATATCCAGGTAGTCCTAAAAACAGGGTTGGTTGATTGCCTTAAGTTTCCACTGATTGAGCGAAAGCACTTTTCATTAGCACCATACATATGTTTGCCAGTCGCTACACGCTTGAAAGTGGTGTCTACCTCTGTGTGTTCAGCCCTCGTGTGTGGCTGTTGCATGAGCTGCTCCCGGGACTTGAAACCGAGGAGGAATATGGAGAACGGAACCACCAGACCCGTCAGAACTTTCAAGTTCGACGAGCTGAAAACGTGCGATGTTCAATTATGCTTATTGATTAACTCACTCTCTGATCTGCAATCCACCATGCCAGAGGTCCGAGAGAAGTAACTGACAGCTGAAACGGTTAAGAGTGAAATGTATCGCTTTTTCAAACTTGCTTGTAGTACCGAGTGTAGCGTACAGCGACTTTGAACAACAAAACGCAGCGTACCATGGATGTGCGAGGAATGGGCGGTGGTTGATGAGAGCCGCGAGTGAGAGACACGTCTCATTGCCCCAGTTCGACAGCTCGTACGTCAACAACTCAAACAGATTATGTTTATTTGAAAATCAGCAAACAATTTCACCTCAATGGTCGCCCTCTCGTCCTGTTCATGACAGTACTCGAGCAGATCGATGGTGATCTTGCGAAACTCACTGAAAACGACTCTCTCTCTCTCTCTCTCTCTCTCTCTCTCTCTCTCTCTCTCTCTCTCTCTCTCTCTGCTCTGTCCACCCACGTCTCGCTCTGTGTGAGTGCCTCGTGTATCTCTATCTCCTGATAGTCAGATGCTGCCTGCGATGCCAGCTGTTCCATCAGCCGGGTTGCGACCAGGGCCTGGAATGGAGACGTATTCAATCTCAATCTTATCTACAGTTTTACAGTAACCTTAGCCATTGCCTCCTCTCCATGTCGCCAGAATAGCATAGCCATGCTTTGTCTTCTGGTCAGCACCGCCCACAGCATCAGATCGGAGAAGGGGAACTTGAAGGTGAAGTCCAGCGAGTCGTCCTCCGCGTCCGACGGCTCTGCTATTCACTCAACACTTGGATTGTTGTTGTTTGTTGTTTACCCTCTTCATACTCCTCGTCCTTCTTGCCGCCTCCGAATCCGACGGAGAACACCGATGCGATGGAGAGTCGTCCCGAGTGGCGCTTGCCCTTCCGCGAGCTAGCGCTGGAAGGTTGGGTTGTGTGATAGACTGGCTGGGACAGGCCTACTTGAACGCCGCCTCCAGCTCCCTGTCCTCTCTGTCTTCGTTCGTTTCCTTCAGCGTCTCGCTCTTCTGCCGGGCTCGTTCTGCCTTCACACCTAGCTGGAAGGAGTGATACGTTTCAAACAATATTGATCAACATGGAGTATAAATTATGTGATTTCAAAACTTTTCTCTCCATGTCTTATTTTGAAACGTACCGTGTGCCTGTTTGCGTATACAAAGTACTGGCTGCGGAAGTCGTCCTTTGTGTAGCTGCTCTTGAACGCGTTGCCCATCAGAGACTCGATTGTGTGGCCTGCGAGAGTCTCTTCTCTCTCTCTCTCTCTCTCTCTCTCTCTCCTTCTCACTCTCCCTATCTCCTTCTCACTCTCCCTCTCTCCTTCTCTCTCTCTCTCTCTCTCTCTCTCTTCTCAGTCTCAGTCTCACTCTCACTCTCCCTCTCTCTCTTCCCCCCCCCTCTCTCTCTCTCTCTCTCTCTCTCTCTCTCTCTCTCTCCCCCCCCCCCCCCCCCTCTCTTACCAATATCTGGCAGACGAATCCTCTTTTTCGTTCCGGTCAGTTGCCGTAACGTGTTATGCGGTCCTTTGTCCTGAAGTACCCTCGTCAACTGTTTGTATTGTTCTGCATACCGTGTTGTACAGCATCTCGAGTCTTCCGAACGTGAGAAATCGGTGCATCGACACTCCATTCTCCATCAGAAGCTGCACAAACTCCACTCTGCAAACAAAGTTTGGTCGCACCGTATTATGAAGTGTTCATTTCCACGGCAAGGGAGAATTAATAAACGTTAAAAGGCAAACATGAACGATATGTGGTATTATTATTATTCATAGGTTCGTGAATCATGATAATCGGTGTGCATACCTATCGTGTACGAGAGCATCGAGCATCGCTGCGTGCAGATCGCCTTGCGACCATTCCTGCAAACAAGTCTATGGAATGAATCAAGCAATGCATTGCAGGAGATTGAGCACTTGAGCAACTACTTAGGGATGGGATCGCAATAAACCAAGGAAGCATTATTTCTCTACTCTCTACTAGGGGTTCTCTCTTCTCTATGCGTGTAAATACTAGTTACTATAACTATAGATAGGTTATGAATACTACAGATATGTCATAAAACATGCAGTAAAACAGCAATGTCATAGTTATATGCACCTACAATCAAGCTCTAACCGCATGCGTTCTAGTTCTATCGTCTACTAACCACCTCTCCCTTCTACTCACGAGTTCCTTCCTTTTCGCATTCACAACCAACGAGGGCTGTCCGTCCAATTCGTCTATCTGTCAGGTGTGCACAGTGTGATTCCACATGTCCCCTCCCATACCTGTCCCATCGTGAAGATATCCGTCTTGGCGATGTCTGCCCTGTTCCACGCGAGGGCTAGTTTCAGCTGCTCGGCTGCTGGCAGGTTGCGGCCCTGCAAGAAAGACACTGCAACTTCCACTTCCGAAAATGGAGTGTACCTTGAGTAGAGCGGATAGAATGGCGTGGTCGACGTCCTGTCTGAGCGACTCTCCCAGACGGAACACAGTCAACTGCAGACAACAATACAAAGTACATAATGGAAAGATGTAATTGAACCCACGAGGCTCCTCTGCTTGGCGCACTCGATCAGCTGTCGCACCATCCGCACCGCGTTCTTCCGGTCGTATCCGAACACTGTCTGTGCCAGGCCCATCAGCTGCACCCGAACGGACTCGGGCAGCTTCCTGCAACATAATGGATCTTGGATCATAGGTGCAGACATAACACAAAACACAAAACAAATTGTGTACAGTGTGTTTGTTCCCGGATGGGTCCTTAGTCCTTAGACATAACAACATGTTTTTTTTAGTTTAGTCTCACTAAAGTTGTACTCACCCATCATCCTGTATGCACTGATGTGTGAATGCGAGTAGATCGGCCGCGCGACCGCTGCCGTCACACACCACCACCGGGATCTTCGGGTTCCTGCGAAACGTAAACAAACAACTAAACAAACAAACAAGTGAACAAACAAATAAACACACGTACGTGGTGACGTAGTCGTGGACGACCTTGACTGTGAACGCGCCGCCCTCGAGGACCACACACACGAGAGGAATCGCCTTCCTGCAAACATTGAACATTGACATGGAACAATTGTGTGTTATATGTCTATGCCACGCACTTCTTCCCGTTGTGCCGGTGTTTCTGGACCAGATACGTCTCCAGCTGCTTGCGAAGCACGATTTCCGCGCCGTATCTGTAAACGTATGAAGTTCAAATTGAAATGTACTGTAGAAACGTGCCGTCCGATGGATCCGTTGTCTGCGAGAAGGAAGTGGGAGTGTCGGTCATTGAGATCGACCAGTCTGCCAGTCGGGGAGGAGGCTGTCATCTGATACTTGACTGTCGTGTCCTGTAAACGTATAAACACCTATAGATTAGTTGTTCGCTGTACTCACAGCTCCGATGAACCGGTTTCTTCTCTTGAGCATTCCCCACGGCGCTATACCGATCGAAGTGACCTTGACTGATGTCTTGCCGTTTTTTGCTTTGCAGCCCTCGCGAGAACCGAGATCTACACGAAACAGATGATGAAATGATGCTATTATAGAAAGTACAGGTGTACAGGTGGCTATAGTGGGTTTGGCTCACCCTCCAGAGCTGCTGCCACATGTTTGACTACTCCCGCGTTGAGTCCATTGGTGATGATCCAGGCATCGGTCGACTTGGCAGACTTGAGGATACCCTTGCGGAACATGCGCGCCAGCTTCGCTTGCAGACTACAACAATACATTAGAAGAGAATGCAAGAGAGAATATGTGTACTCGAAGTTGGTGAGTCCTCCGTGGATGGAGATGACGAGCTTCGGCGGCGGCAGCTTCCATATCTTCTCGAAAAGGTGCTGCAGAGTGCGCGGATCTGTGTCGAAGGAAACCCGCGCGAATTGTGCGCGAGAGTGTGAAACGCCTGAAATGGACAATCATTATATAACAACAAACTGTTAGAAGGACTCGCCATCAAAGTGGATGGATCCATACGCATCTGTGGGAACGGCGACAGTGTGCTGGCGGATGTTCCAGCGGATGCCGTGGTGGTGGTTCTAGAACGAGTGGGTTCACACTCTTCCTCCCTCCCTCTCTCTCTCTCACTCTCTCTCTCTTCCCACCCACCCTCCTGCCACTGCTGTTCCTCTCCGCATCTGTGGTCGCCGAGTCCTCTGCCCCCATCACCGTGAGGAACGTCTCCGGCTTGGGTGGGCGGCGCGCCTCCGCCGAGTGCTGCTCTTCCGTCAGACCGCAGCCACACCTACACATTATCAATATTTGGAACATCTGACAACATGTAACAAGCGCACCTCCTTGCATATCTGTGACTGGGCACGAATTGTGCGCAGTCCCTCTTCTTCAGCCGGCTCTCTATCCAGTTCCGGGCTCGCGCACTCGTGTTCGCCCGACTCCTCCCTACCCCTGTCATCCGTCCGGGAGTCGCCGTCGCAAGAGAGTCCACCGTCTCCGTGCGCTGCAACACGTACTCTCACGTACTCTTCGTCCTCTTCGTACTCACATCGTGTCCCTGTTGCGGTGGGGACTTGAGGAAGTTGGTGAGGTGCATCATGTCCTTCCAGTCGCTGTGGTGGACGTGTTTCGGTGCGGACAACATCGAGGGAGCGTCGTCTGAACACTTTACTCGTTCCTTCCACCTTTGCCCAGCTCACCCTCTCTGTGCTTGGTCTTCCTCCTTCGATTGCTCGTCTCCTCTTCATCTTCTTCCAGATTTATGACTGTGTGGCTCTTGTCCTTCTTGAAATCGCGCCCGTTCGCGTTTTTCAGCGACTCTTCCAGCATGCGCTGAATGTTGGTATTGATTTGTCTGAGCTCAACAATGAATCCCTAAGTGGTTTGTCCGGCATTCTGCTTCAATGGAAAGTGCAATCAAGTGTTATCAGTGGCAGAAGGCGGATCCCCCCATATACCTTTCAAAAAAAAGTCGAAAAAAGTCGTATTGAATTATGAGGCGCCTACCGGAGAGGCAGCTGACAAAGTTGATAGGGTTCAAAAAATCACAATAACATCCTCTATGTAAACACGACAGTATTTGTGGTCTGTGGTGAACGGAATTCGGTGCATCGAGAAAAAACAGTTATATAAAATTGACACAAAAAGACAGCATGATAGTTTTCAAGTAATAAAAAGAACACATCTCACATGAATTTTTGCGATTTTAGGGGCCTCGTCGTCTTCATTATCCGACATTCTGAAACACGTGAAACTTCATTATATACATCTACATAACACGTGCAGTATAAGAAAGGCGGCATGAGACATTCACATTCACTGAACATCATCAAACAAACCAAATTGCATACACTGTCATAAAATAATTGGTGCCAAATCAGTGATCGAAC
This sequence comes from Rhabditoides inermis, assembly GCA_963966185.1. Classification (NCBI taxonomy): domain Eukaryota; kingdom Metazoa; phylum Nematoda; class Chromadorea; order Rhabditida; family Rhabditidae; genus Rhabditoides; species Rhabditoides inermis. The sequence goes on along the minus strand of CAWZYM010000543.1, from coordinate 23,743 downwards.
AGACGTAATGAGACTAATGAGAGAGAAAGAGAGTAGCTGGGTTTGGGTCAATTTAGATAAGAATGCGGGTGGAAGGAGACTCGCGCTATCAGACACCCGCCGGGAAGAGAGAGAGAGAGAGAGAGAGAGAGAGAGAGAGAGAAAGAAAGAAAGAAAGAAAGAGAGAGAGAGAGAGAGAGAGAGAGAGAGAGAGAGAGGGGAAAGCCCGCGCAGAGTTATCAGGGAACATCAGTTGAAGTATTAATGCGTTGTGCACACCTCGTGCGGTGCAGCCGGAATCAGAGATTGTCGATGCTCGATCAACAATGCTGGTCTTTCGACAGACCACGTGGTGACTGCTACTTGTTGTAAACTGTGAATAATGAAATATCGAGTAAACATGTATACATGTAACTCTTCTTTTTCCCAGATATCGTGCGTACCAGCCTGTTGGCGCATTTACATCACGTTTCCCCCATGTAATGATGAAAATGTCATGTGATAAGTAAAGCGAGACAATCCCCCGTCAAACAGCAAGCATACAAACAACACTTGCAACACTGTGCGACTTTCCTTGCTGGTAATCAATTTGTTAGCACACGATCTTTTTCCACTTCTTCGCACTCTATTTATTTAGATCACTCAATTTCATAAACCGAAATGTGAGTGGAAAAAAATGAACCATAGACAATCCGCTCCAGCGCTCACTATTTGAACTTGCCAAAGAAAACAAAGCACATGTGTTTGCACAAGTATACAGGTCAGAGATCTATCCACGCACGCAATAGCATTTATCAGTTGAGCTATCAAATCAAATCAATTCAATCAATCAATAATAGTGACCACATCCCCATGTGTCTCCGACACACACCTGTGTCTGACGCAGGTATTTAAAGATCGTCTAATTGAGACAGACTGCGATAGTCGTTATCAGTTGATAATAATCGCGTTTAGCAATAAGGCCCACGTTGCTCCCTTCAACGGTGAGAGATCAGTAAGAGAAATTTTGATCCACGTAGAAATCGGAAGAATTTATCTGGACACAAACGGGCATGTATAAGTGATAATCATCTAATCAGAATCCAGATTCGAGCAAGCGAGTGTTTCTAACGAGACGGTAAATCAGATTGACTTTTGAAAGAACACTGTTAGGGTAGTGTGAGTACAAGGGATCTACTTTTTAGGCTCCTCTTTCTTAAGCTCAAGCTTCTTCTCCTCCTTCTTCTCCTCCTTCTTCTCCTCCTTCTTTGCAGCAGCCGCATCAGCTGCCGAGTCAGCTTTGGCGATGGCCACTGGCTTGGGAGCGGTGTTCGCGGGGGCGGGGCTAGCGGGGGCGGGGCTGGACGTCTCTGCGGGGGCGGCGCGGGATACCTGCGGGGCGGGGGTGGAGGCGGGTGGGGTTGTGGTCACCTCCTTGCCGCGAGTGTCGTTGCCTACAACAGACCATGAGAGAGTGGGAGAGAGAAGGGGTTGGAGAGAGGAGAGAGAGAAGGGGTTGGAGAGAGGAGAGAGAGAGAAGGGGTTGGAGAGAGGAGAGAGAGAAGGGGTTGGAGAGAGGAGAGAGAGAAGGGGTTGGAGAGAGGAGAGAGAAAGGGGGGGGGAGAGAGGTAAAGAGTAAAGGGTAACACGTGTCCGACCGCTCACACATGGGGTTGGGGCTCTTTGCTGCGTCGGCGGCAGTCTGTTTGGCCAGCAGCTCCAGCTTCTCCTTCGACAGAGTCGTCGTGTCCAGCTTCGGATTCAGAGTCTCGAACGACACCTCGTAGCGGTCAGAGATCTTCATCACCTGCAAGACATCAGGGGTGAGAGAGGGGTGAGAGAGAGGAGAGAGAGAGAGAGAGAGAGAGAAAGATACTTCACCGATCCCGCATTTCCGTCGCTTCCACAGTAGTTAGGCGCCGAGAAGATGGTGCACAGCTTGTTGTCACAGTACCACAGATGTCCGTCCTTGGAATAGATAGTGTGATTTCCCCTTCATCGTGCGGATGCTCGCATTTCTCACTCACCTTGACGACCTCGTGAGCGCGGACGATCATGTCGAGGTCGAGCTTCTGGCAGAAGTCGATGATGCAGTCGTTGCCGAAGATATACGAGGCCGAGCGCACCTGTACAACGACATGTAAACACGTAAACAAACAAATAGACAACCTTGTTGTACTGGAATCCGCCACACTTGTCCATGGTGGGGTCGGACCACATGAGGTCGAGAGGAATGCCCTCATCGCACTCCTTCACTGTTTTCGGCTTCTGCAAAACTCTCTCTTTCTCTCTCTTTCTCTCTCTCTCTCTTTCTCTCTCTCTCTCTCTCTACCTTGAGTGCCTTGAGGGTGTCCCATCCCTTGATATCCGGAGAAATTCCTCCGTGCATGCACAGAATCCTATCTCCCACCTTGGCGCACAGCGGCATCTCGTTGAACACCTGCGCATCGTATGATTACTGTAGAAAACCGTATTCCTAGTTAGCCAAGCCGTACCGTCTGGAACACCTTCCACATCTTGATGCTGCGCTTGCGCTTCACCTCCTCGTAGAAGCCGTACAGGCGGTTCATCTTGGCGCACCTGGGTACGGTAGATTACGGTACTTACAGTACCCGAGGCATACTCACTCGTGGTTTCCCCTGAGCAGCTCGACGAGATGCGGGAAGCGCACCTTGTAGCAGAACAGCAGCATGATCACCTGGAATTTCGGGAGTCAGGTGATCGTGGTGGGACCCAGCGCACCTCGAACGACATCTTGCAGCGGTCAATGTAGTCTCCGAGAAAGAGCATCTTCGTCTGCGGAGGAGTGCCCACAATCTGAGTGTATCTATGCGTTTCCTTTCTCTCTTCCTCTCTCTCTCCACTCTCTCCTTTTCTCTCTCCACTGTCTCCTTCTCTCTCTCTCCCTCTCCCTCTCCCCCCTCTCTCCCTCTCTCTCTCTCTTCCCCCTCTATCTCCCTTCCCTCCCCCTCACACTGAACAGCCTGAGCAGGTCGTTGATCTGTCCGTGCACGTCCCCAAATACGACGAGGGGCGGATGCATCTGCACCATACACCCAGTGTGCATGTACAGCTGACGGACCTGCAAGCATACTGTACCTACCGTATACCTAGCCTCGCCTACCTCGGTGAGGACAGAGTAGACCTCCTGGTCAGAGAAGCCGCACAGCATCTTGTCGCTGTGGATACGGCGGATCATGCGGGCACACAGCTGATCCAGCTCCGGGGAGGGCTGACAGGGAGAGAGGGGTGAGAGAGAGAGAGAGAGAGAGAGAGAGAGAGAGAGAGAGAAAGAGGGGGGGAGAGGGGGGAGGGAGGTTGGCACCTTGGAGGTGCAGTTGTTGATGAGAGGCGGGGGTGGCTGGATGGCGGTGGCAGTGGCCATGGCTGCAGGAGGGGGAGGGAATGGGGGAGGACAGGCGCGAAGCCGCTTATCAACACACCGCCAGAGGAGTGGAGACATGCAGATTGGAATCGTGATGAGTGACATATGCACAGTCGCACACAAGCCTACAACTGTCACGTGCACATCGCTATCACAAAGTATTTATATACTCAAAGTATACACTTATTGAGGTTGCTTCAATCAGTAACGCCTTCCGGTGAGTACATATGTCCCAGGGGCTTTACAGAGAGAGGACAATATCCCAGGGTGGGAAACAGACTCCGGGACCGATGTTGGCACTGGAAACACAGACACAATTGAGTGAGAAAGATAACGAGAACAAGCAAGACTCACGTCGACTGGCCGTTTGTACTTTTCATTGTTCGTGAAGTAACCAATTGATAATAGTTCAATTTTCGTACATATATGTATATGTGTATTCACCCTGTTAGTATCAGACGTCAGAAGATAAAGAAAATGAAAACATGATTGCTTGGGATGTTTTAGAACGACTGATAGGGCAAATGCAAAATGCTGTGATAACTATAGTTCTATGCTCGCAATAAGTTGCGCGCAGTGGGGTAGATCAGAGAAAGACGGAGAGTCAGCTCTCGGCAATAGCGCGCAAAACTAGAGAGGCAGACGGTTATGGCACCGTATTTCGAGCTGCAAGCGAGGTAGATCGAAAACTATCGCCCTGGAGCAGGCTATAGTTACAATTGTGTAACGCCAAAAGTGTGTGCATGATGCATGATGAACACAGTGTACTTGCAAGCCTGTTACACTTTTTCGTGAGATGTTTCGTGAGTGAGAATAAGATCAGAGCCTGCTGATGTTGTCATGAGTTTCTAGCATGCTCCTCGTCTGGAGCTGCACGGGTGACTCCTATAGGTACCTGTGTTCATCGCACGTCCACCCTCTTATGTGCCAGGCCCTGTGTTTATGTCGCTACATGTAGGATACTTTGTTGGTCAATATTGCCCGAAGTAGAAAGAAAACACACCAAAAATGAAGACACATTTGCTCCTGAAAAACAAAATTATGAAGGTAAGTATGACCGAGTCGACATTTCAGTGAAATATTTATTCAGACATATGTGAACATTGGATTAATGGTGTAGTAACCTTGAACTGATTCTTCACTAATCAGTTGCGCTTTCCGGTGAGAATGTCCCAGGGGCTGTGCAGGGAGAGGATATCCCAGGGTCCCTTCGGACGAGGGGGGAAGGGAGGGTCGCAGCCACCGGGCATGCAGTTCGACCTGGAAACATGCACATATTTGAAATGGATACATGAACACGCAACTCACGTCAACTGGCCGTTGTTGCTGTTCATGGTAGGAACTGGAGTAGAGAAGCAAGTTGAGAACCACGATCAAATTATTATTATAGGTCCTTATATACATGTCCGTATCAGAGTATATTCTTGACAAATATGATTGCAAAACTTCTGTTTTCTCGGCGGCGTTATTGAAAAATAGTCTCTGTCATACGCGATTGCAAAATGAAATGTGGAACGCATTGGTAATCATAAACGTTTCGTAAACACGCTACAAAAAAACAAATGTGTAACTGTGAAAAATAACCGGGAATGTGTGTTACAAACGTAATTTGATAGAAATATGTATTATGTGAATGTTCGAGAGATGTTACTTGTGAGATAAATTAGCCTCTATCAGTCGTAGGCGATGGGGAAAGAAAAGAGAAAAACATTGCGGCCTGGTCACATCGATTGTATTGCCGATTACTGACCGCTATGAATGTGTCAAATCGAAACCTATTCGAAACAATCATTCCTGAATTTCTTGCTTTCACGGATAAAGCATTCGGAAAACTGTCTTTGTTCAAAAAACTTTGCCATCTTAAAGAAGAACTCCGGGGAAAGAGTCACCCGGGTTGACAATTTGTGCGCTCTATTCATTGATTCAAAACTTTTGGCGCGAAAGAAAAAAGAGAGACGGAGGCGAGTCTCTCTTTCGTGTGCGAGGTCGCCACATTGCCACATTGCTATTTGCCATTCGAACGCGCCTGTCGCGCAGTGTGGGCGTGCCAGTAGCCAGCTGGCAGCAACTTCAACTGCTGCAACGCACAAGCGTCGCACACAAATCAACTGCAAGTTGAACTCATAATAAATAACAGAACTCGATTGCACAACAATAGACCACCCACGATGCACTGTCAATCCGACAAATCAATATTACCACTTATATGGGAAATAGGGACATCTATACTTTTGTACATTTGAATACTTGAACTGTGCTTCATCCGCAATCAATCGCTTCAATAACATTTATCAACAAGCAACAAGTGTTTATATTTGGTTTCTCCCTCTTGGTCTCCCTCCGCTCTTCATGTCATTCATCCGGAGCGAGACAGATCGATCGCTGACCATCCGAGCAGCCACTGCAAGAAACACAATGTAAACAGAAAAGGAGCATCGATCTGCACACGCAACTTCACTTTTTAACTTTTTCATAAATGTTTTTACTGTTTGTATCTTTGTAGATGTCACCGAAAGTGTCTCATGAGTGTGTGGTGTGTCTCAACAGAGTGGAGCACCACCACACCGTATACTGGACAACAAGTAAGTCGCGCGCCGAAACGTGGATCAACGCCCTCGCAGACGGCAACAAGGGATATGAGAACGAGCTGCGTGCGCGCATTGCCTTCAGACCGCGGTCTTTCCTCTGCTCTGCCCACTTCTTTCCTACCGACTTCAAAGGAATGGGGAGGGGAATAAACAGTAATGCTATTCCATTCAGAGTGAGTTCTAACGATAAGTGAACTCGCGAACACCACAACAATATATGTTTCAGCATTCGCTACTCGATGTCATTCCCGTTGATCCTGTGGACCACGACCACGCCTACCACACCGATATCATCCAGCAGTATGAGAGCACGGTCAAGATGGAATCACTCACTTCCAACGGAAGCAGCAGCAACAACAACAACAACCCCATCAAGAAGGAACTCACTCTTGGATTCTCTTCCGCTCCGCATCGCAGCAGCTCTCCTCTCCCTTCTTGTTCTCGCGCGGCTGCCCCACACTCTGCTCCCAACGTCGCTCCTCCTCCTTCTCCTGCTCCGTCGGTCGATCCATCAATCACCACCTGCAATCAGGTAATTTACTGTGACCACTCTGCCTACAGTAACAGTAATTGTTGTTTAGAGTACTGCTGATCCCAATTACGTGCTGTCTACTGCAAACTGCTCTATGGACAGTACCTGTTCCGCTGCCCAGCGCGGTACGCCGGAGAAGGGAGTCCTCAAGCCACAGAAAGAGGGACACGTTTACCTGATGGCCGAGTACGCAGAGGTGTGAGAGTAAAATTCCTCTCCAACCCTCCCTCTCTCTTCCCCTCTCTCTCCCTCCTTCTTTCTCCCTCCCTCCCTCCCTCCCTCCCTCCCTCCCCCCTCTCTCACTTTAATACACATGTTTCCAGATTTTCAAATTGTTCGACATCTGTCACTCATGCCATGCTACCGACGACACTGCCCTCTACGTGACTGAGAATGGCTCGCATGTTATGGTTAGAAAGATGTAAAACACACTCATGCTACGTTATGCTAATTCAGATAAGTCAGCGCTGCAACCTGTGCACTGGCGTCTACACGTGGCACAACAGTGGCGTGGTCAAGACACAGGCAGAGGGCTCAAAGGAGAAGCTGCGCAGGATCAATTTGGACATGGCTGCCGCGGGAGAACTGACCGCTTTGGGACACAAGGTGGCAGGCAGAGAGAATTCCGTCATTCATATGTTTCAGAACCTCGCGCATCTCGCCTTCGTGCTCGGACTTCCCCTCATCCACAAGACGGCCTACTACGACCACCAGAAGACCTACGTCTTCCCCAGCATCAAGGCACATCACGGCAAGAAGCAGCGCGAGCTGCTTCAAACCGTCAGAGTTCTATACGAGGTATATCGTAATCGTACATCTAGATCTACACACATAACGTGAACAGTGTAATATCACTCACCTCATAGGATGGTCAGCCTGTGCACGTCGCTGGAGACGCTCAGTTTGACAGTCGTGGGCGATCTGCTCGGCTGGGACGATATGCTCTTCTCTGGAACGGCTTCGTTCTTCTCACCAAAGTTGTTGGAAACGACGAGACTGGTGAGTTCACTTACCGTAATACTGCCTTCCTCTCGGCACACCGCCACGGTACAGAGAAGAGTAATCTGAAATACTGCCAAGAAAGCACAAACCAAACGTATGAGAACTAGAACATCAATATAAATTTATAAAAATGGAAATGGGCAAAGTAAACATGCCTGAAAACCTGTCCAGGGAAGAAGTCGTCCGGGATCGAGCCGGAGGGCTTCCGGCGAGCGCTACACACCCTGCAAGACAATGGAATTACGCCCACCAGTCTCACCACAGATAGGTATAATATAGAATGATTACATCTATTAGCATATAAATACAGGTGCACTGTGATTCGTAAGATGATGCGCGAGAACTACCAGGTGATCAAGCACTATTTCGACTGCTGGCATCTGTGTCGGAACTTCTTCCTCGGTTTGCTGCAGGTGCGAACTAATCTATTCTTTGCTATTGATTTATTTGAAGGAGAGCAAGAAGAAGAGGTCTGCGGAGCTGCGTCCTTGGCTGCGTATGATCTCCAACCACTTATGGTGGTCGATCAGAGAGGCAGCAGGAGACGGCGAGCTGGCCGTAGAGCTCTTCCGCTCGGTGCTCAACCACGTGCGCGGTATTCACCAATGGGGCAAGGTAAGTACGCATACATCAAACGAACAATCGATCGATCGATCAATCAATCAATCGATCAATCAATCAATCAATCAATCAATCAATCAATGAAAAGTAATAAATACTCACTAGACTCCGGGCATGCAGCGCGTACTGCAGTGCCGCCACTCGCACCCTCACCAGCGCGCTCCCGACGCGGCGCCGCACCTCACCACCGACTCCAAGGTCTACCAGTTCCTGAAGAAGTTGGTCCTCGCACCAAAGCTGTTGGAGGTACGATATCGATTGATTATCGATTGATTATCAATTACAGGACCTCAAGTCGATCTCTCCCCACTTCTCCACCTCTTCCACCGAGTCGTATAACTCGATAGCCTCCCGCATCTACTGCAGGAAAGAGTACTACTAGTAAGTGAATGTAATGCAATCATTCAATCCAACTCACCTTGTCCAGTGGCGCGGAGGCGTTCGAGGTGCGCGGCAACCTCGCAGAGTTGCACTTCAACGCAACGAGGTGCGCCGATCGGCCCGTCATCGGCAAAAGACGTTACTGGAATAAGGTGAATGAGCATGCATCACAGTTATACACGTAATATGTTCAGACTCGCAAGGAGTACGTCATGCGCGAGTATCGGAAGCCTATCGTGCACTCGTGGAAGAAGGAGCTGATGGAGGAGATCCGGCAGAGGCGCCGGGACATGCCCGAGCCGCCGGAGGGAGACATGCTGGCCAAGAAAATGGAGGAGGTGTACTCGGACTCGAGTGAGTACGACACGGACAATGGGGCCGACAAGCTGGACAAGTTCATGCGGGCAGCGGGCGCGGACAATGAGTTCTATGACAGCGAAGACGATTACTCGGATGAGTACTAGGAACCTATTTCCTAGTCAAGCACATACCACTCATGCATACATATTCTCACTTATTGTTCTATAATATCCACATAGTTTATTCAAATTAGGAAATTAACTCATTCGACAACAAAGATGGTATCAACTTGTAACATTGATTTACAACAAAAAATATGGTATTATTGCAAACTAATGATGAAATAAATGATTAGAATCCGTCCTCATCAGTCTCAATGTGCTGGAGTGAACCTCCCACATCACAATACCCAGTGTACACACCACTAAGACTAGGGAAACGAGTATGAATCTCAGCAACTACACAATTAGGAAGCGGGAGCCTCTCACTGATTCCCCCTGCGCAATACCACGTCACAGCGGACACGCGATAAGAGGAGAAGCGCAATCGCCTAGTAGAAGATGTAGAGAAAATAAATCAACACTAATAGACGCAGAGAAACTCACTTGTGCTGCTCCTCCTCGTTCTCAGGCCAGACGAGCAGCGCGCGGGCCTCTCCCACAGTAGCGCCCTTGCCGCCCAGCGCGTCGAGCCTCCCGGCCGCGTACTGCATATTCGCAATCTTCAGCAGCTATAACGCGATATTGTAAATATATCACAAACTATACAATAACATTCGATATGTACGCGATTCACCTTAGGATCGAGCATAGACGAAAACTCGTTGCAGAGCGTGATGCACTGCGACCGCACATCATCACCACCCCATTGCAGAATGGTGTCGCGAATCGCTATGCCAGCACGAGTCAAATCAGAAGACCAGAAAGAATGACAGCAGAAATCATTTAAAGAACGCTCATTGTCATTTCGATTACGCACACACTTTTTGCATGCGCAATCGTCGAGCTTGTCAATTTCGAAAAGTTTTGTGAGCGCAGAATCGCGTTTGATATGAGCAACATCGCCAATGGTTGGTTCAAACAAGTACCCACTCATCTGCAATAACATAATAATGCACAAAATAACTAACAAAAACAATAACAAATGAACAAAATCAAAATCAAGAAAAAACACACGAACAGCTGATCGGCTGATTGCACAATTCAAAAGTGGGCGTGGCTATAAGGCCCCGCCCCCGTTTGAATATCATTGCCAAAAAGGAATCGGACTGAATAATTCAATATGTAAATTTTTGTTTTCTCTCGAAATTTTTACTATCCGATTCGTAATCACAGCCTATGATTTGCCCTGATCCCCCCGCACTCTATTTTTCCCCGGAGTTCTTCTTTAAATCATCTGCCAAGAAAAATGAAAAATCGAATGTTAACAATAATACTATTTTTCTGCTCAAAGAAATTTCTACTCGATACTATTCAGCAATAGGAGAAGAAGTGAGAAGTATCAGAGCAACGTTCTATTCCATGGACATTCACAAGCAGGTAATATTATAAGTATTGTTCTTCAAAAAAAAACTATCAGCAATCATCGCCACTTCCAATGTCGATTCGCAACATGCTGGCGAATATTCCACTCGGCAGTATCACTTATTGGAACACGGATGAGTATGCAATGATTGATGTGAGAATTATTGTATTGAATATTTAACGATCATTTAATTGTAGGTGAATGTTGCCGACACCGTCCACACTACCGAGCTGACATTGATCCGCGTGATGGCAGCGCTACTGGGAACGCTGATCGATATGGAAACAGAGGAGGTGAGTGTATTCTATTTATAATCTTTTCATATATTTCTCAGATCTGCCACATCTCGTCTGTCCGCATGCCAGTGATCCTCTATGGTCATTGGCGGGTCGTCGCCTCCTCCAATCGAGTAGAAACATTCCATAACCGAACATCTATTGCATGCTGGGACGGTATACAACTCGCAAGTCAGACCTCATCTATCGCCAATGCCAACATTTTCGGTGATAAAAACGAGACCATTAATGCAATTGAGAACGAACATTGTGAATCTAATTCAAATCAATCCGTTGTTCAAGAATGTCTCACTGCCTTGGGAGTTCCGATCCCTCAACTTAATGAGACCTTCATCCGAGCAGGCCTTGATTCTCTCAAAATGGCCGAATTGGAATACTTGGTAAAACAGAAACTGCCAAGCAAGCATATCCCATACGGAACTATTCTCAAACATAACACTCTAGAAGCGTTCGAGAAATACATCAAAGAACAACAAGATAAAGAAGAAGCAATACATGAACAAGAAGAAATACGAATCTGCGACAAGGTCTCGCCACTCAAACTCTCTCCGATTCAATCGCGGATTTTATTCGTCTCACGCTTTGAAGAAGGAGATAAGGAACAGTTCAGGTACGTCTTTCTTGCAAACCCACAACACAATTGAATGAATTATTTATGATTGCATGGTAATATGATGGCAAATTCGCAAATGATGGCTCGTCTATATGTACAACAAGCTGTGTCGAGGGCATCGCTCAGCGACGGCAGCACTGTCCGCTGGTGGCGGCACAGGGAGAGTAGCCGGTCTGGCAGCCACACTGTCCCGACGGCTGCGGCTGACAGGCGACGACCGCCGGCTGGGCAGCCGCACACGACGACTGGCACGTGTTCTGGCAGGCGGGCTGGCACTGCGCAGAGGGCTGGTTCTGCGCCTGGCACTGTTGCTGGCAGGTCGCCTGGCACACCGGCTGGCACTGCGTCGACTGCTGCACGGACATCTCGAGGGTGATCTGGATGACCTGCTGCTGCTCCTGCTGGCACGTGGACTGGCACTGCTGCTGGCACTGAGGCTGGCACTGGGCGGCAGGCTGCTGCTGGGCGACACACGACTGCTGGCACTGCTGCACGCACACGGGCTGGCACTGAGCGGCGGTGGTGGTGATAGGGGCCATGGTGGTAGTGGAGACGGGCTCGCACATGGGCTGGCACTGCTGCTGGCACTGCGGCTGGCAGAGGTAGACGGGCTGCTGCTGGGCCACGCAGCTCTGCTGACACTGCTGCTGGCACGGCTGGCAAGCATCCTGCTGCTGCTGGACGACGATCTGGATCACCTGCTGCTGAGGCTGCTCCGGCTGGCACTGACACTGCTGCTGGCACTGCGGCTGGCACTGCTCCATCGGCTGCTGCTGAGCCACACAGGTCTGCTGGCACTGCTGCACACACACCGGCTGGCATTGCACGGGAGCGGGTGTGGTGGTGATGGGGGCAAGGGTAGCAGGCGCACAGGCGACCTGGCACTGTTGCTGGCACTGAGGCTGGCACTGGGCGGCCGGCTGCTGGGCGACGCACGACTGCTGGCACTGCTGCACGCACACGGGCTGGCACTGAGCGGGAGTGGTGGTGATGGGGGCCATGGTGGTAGCGACCGGGGAGCAGGCGGTCTGGCAGGTGTTCTGGCACGTCTGCTGGCACTGGACGGGCGAGAACTGGACGGCGCACTGCTGCACGCAGCTCTGCTGGCACACAGGCTCGCACTGTTGAACGGGGGCAGCACAGAGACAGGGGGCGGCAGTGGTGGTTGTGATGACGGGGGCCTGCTGGCAGGAACACGACATGGCCGGGGCGGCGGCGGGCGCGGGCTGGAAGGACTGGCAGGAACACTGCGGCACTGGCTGCGCTACAGCGCATCCACACTGCCTCTTCTCGCGCAGAACACTTCCCTGCAACAAGGGACAGTCAAAACTCGCAAATGATCTGATGCGCATACACTATAAATAGGCTATTGGTAAACAATTAGTACTCACAGATGCGCAGAGGAAGAGCGCAAAGAGCGCGATTGTAGTGCGAGAAGCGATCATGTTGAAATCGAGAAGACGACTGTGCCCATTGGCACTTGCGTTCAGCTTATATACTGCACCCTCGGGAAACTAGGAAACGCCGACCGGTCCGATTGCACAAGAAACTCCCCACTCATTGGGCCGTTTGAGCAAATAGCTCTCACGTAAGGCGTGAAAAAGTGATGTTTTCTAATCGGTCCAGTATTTGACTAGACATTCTTGATCGCAAATTGCAACAGGCAACACACAAAATGTTGTGATGTTTCAAGAGAATTCAAAAACATATCTACTATAACTATTCATTTAGTGAGCCTATTTGCTTCGACATGCTTGCTCTGGATGTCTGCAGGATGAAAGAAGCTCTGAATGGATTATGCATGCAGAATGTCATTCTACGAACCGTATACACTGCTACCTCACAGATTGCTCTATCCGGAACAGGTAACAGAGCAACCAGACATTTTTTTACAATCACTCATCTTTCAGAATCCTACTTATGGCTTCATAGTGACGATGTTGTTTGCAATATTCAAGACGACTTCGATATCTCCAAAGAATCCTCAATCAAGATATTGATGAACAAATTAGATGGTAATATGATAGGCGTTGTCAATGAATGCACAACGAATTCAGAAAACGTCCATCGGTGCGTTCTGGTTTTCCACCATATCGCTGTGGACGGAATTTCGATCGAAATCATAGCCAATGAATTGTCTAAGCTTTACGAAGGTATGCGACTAAACTTTTAATAACATCACATTATTCTTGTAGGACAAACATTAACTCGCCCTACATTGCAATATGCGGACTATGCGACATCTCTTACCTCGACCGCAAAGGAATCATCACTCAAGTATTGGAAGCGCAGATTGGCGAATATGAACAAGGAGTTGCCACCAACTGATAAGCCCCGACCGTCACAGCAGACCTACAACGGGAACACAGTCGAGGTATTGCCTTTCAGATGCACCTTCTAAGCGCGAATTGCAGGTCTCAATGAATTCTACTCTCCATTCCAGTCTGCGGAAGCTATGCGCTCGTCAAACAGTCACCCCCTTTTCCGTCCTCGTTGCCGCATACAAATATCTCATCTACAAAATTGCAACATTGCCTGATCACATCATTGGATTTCCAGTAGCGAACAGAGACGTACATACAAGGAATATGGTTGGATGCTTCGTTAACACTCTCGTCTTACGAAGTCAAGTGGAACCAACTTCATCGATTGCTGAGTATGTGCAACAAATTCATAATGTACGCAAGGTATTGTGGTTTATTTCAAATAAACGGTTCAATATTTCAGGATATCCTTGAAGCTCAAATGCACGGAGACGTTCCTTTTGATAGCCTCGTGAACACAATTGAATACGATAGGGACCTGTCGACTTCGCCATTGTTCCAGGTGAGAATTCGTTTTTTTTAGCAGATCTCGATAACGATTTCAAATACAAAACGAATGTAGGTGATGTTGGTGATGGACACCGTAACAAGAGCCTCCTCCTCCTCTTCCTCCTTGATCCGTTCTCGCTCTCTTGCCACCACCCGATCCAAATACGAACAGACGTGGTACTTTGTACAAGACGAGAATGATATCATGGTGAAGGTGGAATACAACACGGACCTTTTCTACAAGGAGACTATCAACCATCAGATACAGGTAAACATGTAAAATGGACGATAATCAAATCAATGTTCCAGCGTTTGTTTTATGTTATTCATCTGATGGCCTCGAATCCGGAAAAGCAACTGACCGAGTTGAGCATAGCTCGTTCGATCGAGTTGTTAGAAATATCGGAAGAGAACGCACAGAACGAACGAGATATTCCGTGGCGGAAGACTATACTGGAGATGATCGGAGAGCAAACAAAGAGACGGACCGGGCTCATCCAAATGGGAATTGAATCAATGAGTTATACGAAGATGCAAAAACAAAGCAACAGACTAGCGCGTGCACTGGTACAGGAATACGTGCAATTTTACGGAGAGGTGCCGACGAGCGACAGAGCAGTGTGTCTGTACCTGTCCAAGTCACTCTCGCTATTCTCACTCGCACTCGCAGTGTGGAAGTGTGGTATGATGCTTGTCCCGATGAGTCTCGACTGGCCTCGAGAACGACAGCGCACCACACTCGCCGCACTACACAATCCACTACTGGTCACGGAAGCAGAACACTTCGACGAGTTCTCTTGCGTATCTCTATCAAACCTACTACAGAACCAACATCTATCGGATGCGATCCCTATGCAGCTACATGCACGAAGCCTGCTTTACATAACGTGTACATCTGGGACCACCGGTCTCCCGAAGATGGTGTGCACAGAAGCGATCGGACACAGCAATCTCGCCATAAACTACACTAGAACCTTTCACATATCCAATGACAGCGATGTGTACCAGGTATGTCCGCAAAGTAAACCAGTGTAACTGAGTGATTCAGGTTGTCAACTACGCGTTCGACATTTTCTTCAGCGATATCGTGGAGTGTTTCGTGAACGGAGCGAGTCTACGTGTTGCTGCCGGTAGTGTACCGAATAATCGAGAGATGGAAAACGTCACACAAGTGAGATCTGATCGAACGATGTTATACTAACTGTACTCATACAGGCCTACCTCATGCCCGCATTCATGTCGTCTCTGCCCGACAACGACGCAGTGAAATTGGCGCGACTCGACGCAATTCAAT
This sequence comes from Rhabditoides inermis, assembly GCA_963966185.1. Classification (NCBI taxonomy): domain Eukaryota; kingdom Metazoa; phylum Nematoda; class Chromadorea; order Rhabditida; family Rhabditidae; genus Rhabditoides; species Rhabditoides inermis. Next base: position 8,436 of record CAWZYM010000543.1, on the reverse strand, counting down.
TCGGAGGAGAAGCGATACAGGTTCGTCTCCTCTCGTTTGTCGACTCAACATGTGCCCTTTTCAGCCGAAAACCTTCGAGCGTCTGCTCTCCGCGGGAGTGCCACTCAACCAGGGCTGGGGAGTCACAGAGCAGACAGTCTATTCCACCAATACTGTCAGCCATGTCGGAGACAAACGGGGATACGCCGGCAGGCCGTTTCATAATATTGGAACATACACTATTGATGCTGATCAGCAGGTATCAGATATGTTCTCGATCACTACCTGTTGGTTCAGGTTCTCCCGTCTCGATATGCTGGCGTGATTTGCGCGACTGGAAGTGGAATCAGCAGAGGCTACTATTCGCAAAACGACATGAATAGACAAAAGTATAGACAAGACGAAAGTGCATCGAAAGATTATGTTATTAGGTACTAGGTACACCATCACATTGTGTTTGATATAGAACTTTTTGCAGAACTCACAACAAAAACATGTTCGATACTAACGATGTGTTGAAAAAAGAAGAAAAACAGCTCATGTTTATTGGTAGAACCGACTTTCAAGTGAAGATTCGTGGAAGGCGGATTGAGCTACTTGAGGCAATTATGAAAACAAACGTGAATAGTTATAAAATAAATATTTCAGGTTCAACACCACATCACCAAACTAACCTTTGTAGATAGTTGTGTAGTGGGTGTACACGAACACAAGAATGAACCAGAATTGATTGCTCACATTAAATTCTTCAAAAAGAAAGAAAATAATATAGACAAATTGAAGACTGCATTATCCAGCCAGCTACCCGATTATATGATACCATACTTTATCATTCAAGTTGACAATTTTGTACTTAACGCCAATGGAAAGGTTGACCGCAGCAAGTTACCACTTCCCGAATACACTACTCCAAAATATGAGAAAAAGAAGCGAATGCCCGAAACCGAAATCGAGAAGACAATATGTGACATTTTCAAAAGACATCTGGACTGTGAAGTGCACGCCACCGATTGTTTCTTTGAAATGGGTGGGAACAGTATTCGAGCTATGCTCGCTGTTCAAGAAATGGAAGACAACGGAATAATTGTTCCACTCAGGGAACTGTTTCGAATGCGAACGCCTGAGCTTATTGCTGAATACATTGAACAAGGAAAAGAATTATTGAAAGAACACACGCCAGATAAAATAATAAATCGAGCTCATTCAAATGGGAGTTACTTCTCCGTTCATGCCAGCAGTCAGCAAAAGAGAATGTGGTTCCTTCAGCAAATGGATGAAAACGATACATCATACATCATACCGCTGAAAATTCACATGCAAGGCACACTCGATGAGAAAACGTTCATATCAGCGTTTCACTCTGTCCTCATGCAGTCCTCGGGATATCGTCTCAATTTCTTTGTTAACGAATACAATTTGATGATTATACCAGTCAGCGGAACAGAAAGCTACTTTCATTTATCGAATGACGATGAAAGTGAATTACATCTAACCGAGAACGCCTTGCCGATTCGAGCTCAATTGAAAGGAGATAATAACAAAACGCTAGTTCTGAAGTTCCACCATATTATCGTCGATGGAGTATCCCTAGCAATCACTGCGAAACAACTTGTAGAATCGTATAATAACACTCTGTCTAACTACTATCCGGAAATGAAACAAGAGTACAGCTATTTCGACTATTGCAGGTTCAAAGAGAACAATTATGAGAAACTCAAATTTTGGAAAACATATCTAGAAAGGCACGACGCAAAAGAGTATCCGACAGACCACCCTCGTGCAATTCAACTCCAGAAGAAAGGGGCGCATATCAAGGACACATTGGAATTCCTAAGCAACGACGTGATGGACGAGGCCTGTCGGCGTCACGGCTGTTCGCCCTTTCACCTACTGGCAGCTGCACTAGCAATAACGATGCAAGAGAAAGTGGGAACAGACGTTACTTTCGGCACGCCTGTTGCTAACCGAGATCAGAAGACAATGAATGTGCCCGGACTATTCGTGAACACCATTCCTGTACGAATCAACAAGGAGCATGATGATGTGGATATTTTCATGGCTCACGTTGTGGACTCGGTGTGCTCTGCGCAGTCTCACTCGTGTCCTCTCGATGAGATAGTACGTGCGGTTGATGAAGAGAGGTCAGCAGGAAGATCTCCGCTGACCCAGTGGCTTCTCAACTGGCAGAGCATGTCGCTCGCAGACATGCCTCGTATGGATGGTGTACGCGTTATCTTGGAGTGGCAACAGCAGGGAAACGCCAGTGAACAGAGCTGGATAATCTCCAAAGACATGCACTTGGACATCGAGTATGATGCGTCACTCTACAAAGAAGAAACAGTTTTACATGAGCTTGCAACTTTCAAAAACGCTCTGTATAGACTGGTTTATGGAAGGTACTCGGAGAATTCGGTCACTATACAGAGAGCACAATCACCTGTGAATGAGACGAAAAATATGGAAGATGTGATACTCTCAATATGGCGACGCCATTTACGTACATCTCGTATCACTAAAGACTCCAACTTTTTCCACACTGGAGGACACTCTCTTCTAATTTCAGCTATTGTCAAGGATATTAAAACTGAACTCGGTGTAAAAGTTCCCATCGTGAATATGTTTCACTATCAAACTGTTCGAGAATTAGTTACATCTTTTGTCAATGAGAGCCAAGATGCCGTACTGTCAACAAAACAAACGCAATACTGGCCTCTAAAAGCGTCCAAACTACAAGAACACTTTTTGAAAGTACTTTCCCAACACAAAAATCCAGGTTTATTGGAAGCTTACAACATATGCATTTCAATAAAACTGGACCGAAGCATTCCAGTTCCAACAATAATCCACTTGATCAACACAATAATGATGCATCACTCTGCATTGCGAACATTCTTTGCAAAAACCAGCGAAGGATTCATGCAAACAGTGTGTTCTGGAACAGAAGCGTATCTGCCTGTACTACAGCCAACTCCAAATCAATTCGCACTATTCGAATCTCCTCCTATTGCAATGTCTCTAATGCAATCAACACTCACCCTGACTATGAATCACCTGATTACGGATGGACATTCTGCGGCCATCATTGCCACACAACTACAAGACCTACTAGATGGAAAAGAACTTGCCGATTCACAACAGTATTACAACTTCACTCAGACAGTCAATGAGAAGTTCAACGAGATGGACAAGGCATATTGGAAGTCGCAACTATCTGAATACATTTTTAATCCGCTGCAAACAACAAAGCTACATCAAACATCGTTCAAGGGTTCAGCAGTGGAAGAAACCATTGCGATCGACTTTGTAACCAAGCTATCTCAAACGTTTTCGTGTTCTCCCTTCGTCGTTCTGCTGGCTACCCTTGGTGACACCGTGAGGAGAAACAGTGTGAACCCACAAGCTGCTACATCCATCGCATACCCATTCAACACACGGGGAGAAGACATGCAAGATGTGGTTGGGTTCGGAGTAAACACACTTGTGGCAGTGGCAGAACCATTGTCGAGTGTCAAGGAGTTTATTGATAATGTGAATAGACAAGTGAAACAAGGAATCAGGCATTCTTACATCTCAACAAGGGATCTGCTCGAAATGACAAAATCCAATAAGATATTCGACGTTATGCTGACTATGGACTCGTACACATTTTCTACAAAAGACTTCGAATTGATAGAAAACGAAACTAGGTGGGCAAAGTTTCCAATATCAGCATTTGCAAAACAGGATGAAAGAATCATGCATTTGAAACTAGAATACATGACCGAACTAATTAGCAAAGAAGAAGCTACAACTATGTTGAAAAAATGGATGGAGACTATAGAACAATGGTCAAAAAACATTCAGATTGAAACTATAAACGTCAGACGGAATATTGTGATCAAAAATGGCGTTTACTGTGTACAAACAACTGAACAACCGCTAGAAATCGATATAGCAGCAGAAGAAGATACAGATCCAACAACTGTCACGGAATTCCTTGTTCTCAAAACAGTACGGAGTTTGTTGCAATCAAAGCGCGTTCGAATAGTCGACAATTTCTTTCACGGTGGCGGTAACTCGCTGAATGCGGAACTAGCAGCCGGGCAGATCACATCAGCAACAGGAAAACCGTGTACATCAGAGATGATCTACAACGCGAGCACATTCAGGGAACTCAGTCGAATGATAGACCACGGTGAAACGAAGAAGAAGCTTCCTCTAACGAACATGATTGTGAAAGAAAACAGACCTCTCCGTAGTTATATGCTTTCACCTCAGCAACTACAGATGTATTTCCTTCATCACTCCGACCAGAGATTTCACTACAATCTTCCCTTCATGCACTACTTCTCAGCAGACCTCTCGATTCCAGCCATTTCACAAGCATTTCATTACCTTGTACAATCACAACCTTCTTTACGAACCATATTCACCGAGGAAGATGATGAACCCGTACAAATTGTCCTCTCCGCAACGGAATGCTACTTTCACTCGAACGTAGTGAAAACGACAGATGTTGAAGAAGCAATCCGAGAATTGCAACTACAACCGTTTAATCTGTCAGTGTGCCCACCAGTGCGCATTCAGCTCTTCTCCACTATCAATGGCTACACTCTGGGTATGATTCTTCACCACATCATATCCGATGCCCGGTCGACAGAGATATTCGAAGAACAAATCAGCCAGCTCTACAATGAGATTGTGAAAGGAAAGACGCCAAGAAACGTAATAAGTCCATATACCTATATCGATTATGCCAACAACACGCAAGATGTGGACGAGATGATATTGGAAGAAACGACTAGTAGATTAGCCACAACTCCACTGTCGATGATCACTTCGATGTTCGTTTCACAATCAGACAACGACTCGATATTTAATATCGATCTATCAAATATACTCGTGACCGAAGTTTATCAAACTGCGTCAAAGAACTGCACAACAATATTTGTTGTCATATTGACTGCTCTCCAGAGAACAATATTCCACTTCACAAGTCAATCATATATCAGTATTGGTGCGCCATTTGTTAATCGAAACGATACCACAAACAATATCATAGGATATTTTCTAAACAACCTCGTGTTCATCTTTGAACAGTCGGGAAACATAAACGAAGTTATCAGAAAAACCAAAGCGGAATTAGTCCGTGCTATGAGAGAAAACGTCCCGTATGGTAGACTCGTCACCAACGTGCGGTCAAGACTGAAGAACAACACCGATCTGTATGAGGTGTACGTGAACTGTAGATATGGAATGGAATCAGGCGAAGACATTTCACACCGACATGCTCTGCCAATGGGGCCGGTTGACCTTCAGCGAGAGACCATGCACCCTATAGAGCTAGACATTGATACGCACTCTGAAGGAATTCGAATGACACTTCGCTTTTCGAGAAAGACAGCATCTAGAGATGATGCGAGATTCTTCAAAACTAAGCTGATTGAAAGTCTGGAAGAAATCTGCAACATTAATAAATGCAACAAAGAAACTTCAAACAAGTTAGAAATCATGAACGAATATGAACAGCATTTATTAGAAAACACAATATTCGAAGAATGTGACTATCCTCAAATCCCATTACAAAGTATTTTTCGAACGCAGGTATTTCTAACTGAAAAAAACTTTAACACGATTTCAGGCAAAACTATGTTCTAACAACAATTGCATCATAAGAAATGGAAGTAGTTCTTCGTACAACGTTGTCGAAGCGTCAATTTTATTCACGGCATCAATCATTCAACAGGAATATCTTTGTGCTACTGGAGAGGCAATCAAACCTGACACGATGATAGCAGTCGTCATGGAGGTTAGTACGTAAGACAGTATAACCGCCCTAAATATCAGATTTTCAGAAATCAGAGGACGCCACGCTTGCATGCTTGGCTGTTATTCTCTCGGGAGCTGCTTATGTGCCCATCGATATACACTCGCCGTTGGAACGAATAATGTTCCAATTGGAAGAATGTGGCGCACAGGTGTACATTTCGTCATCCAAACTTGAAGTGAAGCAATCGTTTATCTGTGTACGATCTTTGAATGTGCGTATAGCAGCTGGAACTGTGGCGGAAAATGTGATTTCAAACTGTTTGACTTGGAACTCGTCTCGCAGTAGCGATCTCGCGTATGTGATCTACACTTCCGGGACTACCGGCAGACCAAAAGGAGTGTGCGCCGTTCAGGGAGCGGTCGCCAACATGGTGAGCGAACACAAAAAGACCCGTCATTTTCGATTTGAGGTCGCCGGTAGCACGCGCCAGTTCTACGTCCACCCCACCGATTGTGTCTATAAGTTCACTCACTTTGTCTTTGACAACAGTGTGCTGGAAGTGTGGATGGCGCTTGGCAATGGGGCTAGTCTGTTCTGCGACAAGGAACGCTTCACCAGTGAACGATTTGTACAGGTATGCATACTATATGCGTTTTTTTTCGTATCACAATTTTGCAGACCATTTCTGAAAAACCAGTCACTTATGCCCTTCTCTTTCCTGGTCTCGTCTCTACGTTTAGTGAGGACGAATTTGCGCAGTTGACGAGACTGCGATATTGGGTAACTCACGTTCTTACGTGTATTTTTCATTTGCAGTAAAAATACATAATTCCCTTTAGATTGTCGGAGCAGAGAAAGCTCCTGCTCATCTCATCGAAGCTGGTATCAGAATCGGAGTGAATATTATACAGAACTACGGCCCAACGGAGACGACAGCATACGCTCTGTACAAGCACATTCGGAGAGGGGACCATCCCAACAATATTGGCCGGCCGATACAAGTGCACATGCAGAATGCACACCTCATGATTCGGATTTGATTCGGATTTCTTTCAGAACGCACGCATTTGGAATCGCCTTGACGGCAACCCAGCGGCTTTCTACTCTGTTGGCGAACTCCACATCTCGGGAGTCGGACTCATGAGAGGGTAACACCCATTTGTACTCAATACATCGGTCATATCGTAATCAGATACGTTGGCGGCAAGGAAAGTTTCACGGTGACACGTGATCTGAAAGAGTACGTATCCGGCGATATGGTTCACCAAACACCAAATGGAGATATAATTATACATGGAAGAAACGACGGACAGGTGTGCAATGTTTAGAATTGCCTCTAAATCGATACCTGTTAAGGTGAAAATCCGTGGATTCCGTGTAGAGCTAGGAGAAATCGAGCAAGTGATTCTAAAAATGGAGGGTATAAGACAAGTAAAAGTGACATTCGATGAAGAACGACAAACGATCGTTGCCTATTATACGGGAACTAAAATATCAATGAATATTTTACGGTAAGTAACTGTTACACAACGAGTTACGTGTTGTTTTCAGCAAACATTGCGAGACACTACTTCTCAGTTACATGATTCCTCATTATTTTATGCATATGACAGAGTTTCCACTCACAGCAAACGCAAAAATAGACATTTCGAAACTACATCATCCAGATGACGTTCTCGACGATGATGATGACAATGATAATATGAAACATATTGAGCCAATATCAGCACGACTAATGTATATCTGGAAAGAACTACTCCGCAACGATAACATCGATATGTCCAGCAATTTTATGTTCATTGGTGGAAATTCTCTCATGCTTCTGAAACTGCGAAGAAGGCTTAACCGAGAGTTCGACACGGACTTCGATATCACCATTCTTCTCAAACACACAGTATTCGAAAGCATGTGCGAACTCGTGAGACGCTCGAAGCAGAGAACTGAGGTCAAAGAAATATTGAACGTTGTTTCTGTTGATCCAACTTCTCGTATTTCAATAGTTTTCTTCCATCCACTGGTCGGTGGCGGATATTTTCCCTACCAACATGTGATCAGTAAATTGAAAAATCTAGCCGTTAATATTCTCACAGTACAACATCCAAACACATTCAATTTGACTAGAAAAGAAGATGTATTCACACAAGGATCTATCAATAATTTAGCCGAAGAATACCATCATCACCTCAAGGAACATTTGAAACAGAAAGTCGTATTCGTCGGCGCTTCTCTCGGTGGTTTGATTGCTCTGGAAGTGGCTAAATTTGTTCATGCAAAAATAATTATGATCGATACCGGATCCCAACCACACAAGGTAAGACATCCCAAACATCAATGTCTTCTGAGAGCCTGTATTATAGCAACGTCGTCTATCTGAATCAGAGCATGCCTCACAGATATCCGACATCTTATCTGGTTACGGTGAATTCATTGATGAACCCACTCGCAAGCAGATGGTTGAGAACAGTTGGCAACTGCTGCAAGCAAGTTATGCACACAATCCGAAACACCATGGAGGATGCGTGAGTCGCATTATAGTACATGGAAGAAATCGAGTACTGTTCAGGTACACCTTCTATCTGTTGACGGAACTGATCTCGGCTGGTCCTCTATTCTCAACCTCTCATCCCTCCATTCAATCGATGGAACCCACGCAAGTATGCTCGACGAAACTCATGCTTCTCACGTCGCCTCATTAATTCGAGACATCT
>CAWZYM010000542.1:0-29816 GCA_963966185.1 Rhabditoides inermis | reverse complement strand
GGACTGAAATGAGTTCAATGGAGACATGTGCAAATAAGCTCTCAACATTATTCGACGTCCTGTTACGAACAAGATGAGATAAAATAACTACATAACTGCATACATGACCGTTTTTCACTTGTCTGAGTGAGAAAGAGAGCCTGTTGGCACATGTCTCCATTGAATTCATTTCAGTCCTTTTGCTCAATTGAGACAACAGTACAAACCACCTACTTTTACTTGGAAGTACTTTGAAGATAATCCACACTGAATCTGAATCACCTTGTGAACGTACGTGTCAACACACTCCGAAGTCACTCTATCAGAAATCACCACGTGACTATCGACGCTTCGATTCGCTTTCGGAGCTTTTTCGGGGTTGTCCGAACTGCTACTAAAGTTTCTTTATGAGAATGGAAGAAATGCATATGGGGTGGAAACCAACGAATTTATACACATGTGATGGTTCCAGAAAACTTGAAAATCCTCACACATCAAGTTGAGTGAACAAAGCGGTGGCTAGACACGTAATAGTACATTGTGGATATAGTTTTCATAGGGGATGAATTTTATGACTATCATGTATAGCTGTGGCTGCAGTGTGATAGTGAGTTTGGAGTTGTTGTGGACGTTGTTTGCGTGAGTATTAGCTGTGGCTGAAGTGTGATATGCCTTCGAATCGGATGAGTCGGACAAAGGCGGATCGGATGCGGGCATGTCTGTGCAGATAGAGGGCAGTGTTGACTGGTATGCGCAACAAGACCGGTGTAGAGATGACAAACGGGTGGGTGGGGGTGAGCAAGGACACCAGGTCCGGGAACAACACCAGAACCACTGTCACCAACGTTACCAGAACTGAAACACGCTGGTTATCTATTGATATTGATCAATGCTCACATGTGGTTTTGGATACGTTGCTCATTCGACGAAATTTGACGTCGGATCCTGGCATTGAAACGGATACGGTAGACGATCGCTCGGATATCTGGAAGGGTTGAATGGGAGAGAGAAAGAGAAAGAGAGAGAGATAGAGCGGAGGAGAGATGGGGATGATAAATCGCACCTTTTGAAGTTTGTAGAGAACAATGATCATGATAATAATAGCAATAGATACGAATACGACACGAGAAGCCTGTAACATAAGAACGATGAGTGGAAGAGTGAGGTTATGTACAGTACAAATCGTATAAACGTAGGTTACAATTCGTAACCAATTGTCAAAGTTGAAGTAGCGGTCAGTCTCTTCAAACTGTTGCCAAAATGCCTCCAACTACTTCAAACTATTTCGGAAACGGTTTCCGAAGATACTGATCAGATCACGCCTTGAAAACGGTGTTTTTTCATTATCCGCACAGTCGAACGTTGCCCGTACGTCTCTCTCCCTACCTTGAGGTACCAGTGAAGAAGCGGAATGGTGGAGTCGCGACCGGAACACGAAGCGTCGACTGCGATCGAAGAGAAGGAGGTGAGGGTGAAGGAGAGATTGATCACGGTGACGCCCAAAGCGGTCGAGAACACGACTGGAGGGGGATGTTCTCTTTCTCTCTCTCTCTCTCTCTCTCTCTCTCTCTCTCTGTCCCTCTCTCTCTTTCTCTGTCTCTTTCTCTCTCTCTCTCTCTCTCTCTCTCTCTGTCCCTATCTCTCTTTCTCTCACTCACTCTCTCACTCTCTCTCTCTTCCTCTCTCTCCTCCCTCCCCCCCCCCTCTCTCTCTCTCTCTCTCTCTCTCTCTCTCTCTGCCCCCCCTGTACTCACTGAGCGCCAATGTGACGTGTATGACCGTGACGTGTTTATAATACTTGATCGGCTCTAACACGCAGATCAGCTTGTCGACGGCGGTGGCGAGACAGAACAGACCTGGGATACGGTACACTACATTGGTGTACGGTAGTGGATTTACGACTACGGTAGTTGGAAATTGAGCACGTACGGTTTTGATTGTGAGATACGGTACGATGAACTACCGTAATTTCAGCGTACCTATGAGTTGATGAGAGATGGGATAGAGTATGGAGACGAGTGAGCAGTGCGAGAGAGTCGATTCGGATACTGAAAAAAACATACATATGAAACGAATCAAGAATGGGATTTACTCGATTTTTTCATTCATTGTCACATGGCCTACATCCTGTCTTCAAAACTTCAAAACTTTGTTTGACAACGTCATTTTTTTTAAATTAAAATGTCTAATGATTTCAGTTTCAGAGAGGAATTTGCAGCAGAAAGTTTTTGTTTCTTATTTGAATGTTTAAATTAACAAATTTTTGAAACGTATAAACTTTATAACATGACAATCATACTAGAAGGTTCCTTTTTTCCATAGATTGTGACTATAAAGCTTCACCGACTCTTGTTCATTTATCCGTGAATTCTCGCTCATTGGTTTGTATTTACGTAAATTGGATTAGACTGTAGAGTTGAGTGATAAATTGAATGATGTGATTTCGTGTCTGCATTGAATAGAGTACAGTGAGACGGTGTGCTTTCTTCGGCATTGCCAGATGCCAGAAAAAATTTACTAATAATTGTGCTGATTGTTATTATTTCTATATAGACAATCATTAAGATAACGGGCAATTAGGAATTCGCACCACGCACCACCGCACCACCGCACCACTACACCACCGCACCACCGCACCACTACACCACCGCACCACTGCATCATCACACCATCGCACCACATTCTATCGCACCACCCTTTATCGCACCACCGATCGCACCACTGCCCATGGGTTTTACAAGTATCATTTTTCGCGTGTATTTTCGTAAGAAGCATTTTGCTCATGCATTTTTTTGATATAAGTTCCGTTTCAAATTTATGTTACTCGTTTTCAGAAGTAATATAGTTGATGATAAGTAATATGACAGTTGCTGACGTGCGCGGGGTTTGCTCACAGACTGCTACATGCCTCATCTAGCAAGTGATGATTTGATCTCTGCATCCATTACTGACATTGACAGAACAGTCTGTCAGTTACAGGGCAGACTGCTATATACAGTGGCGGCCAAAAAGGTATCACCTTTTGGTTTTTGCTCTCTAAAACTATTCAAATGAAATATAGAGCTTTCATCTTTTGCACACCGTTTTCTGGACTCCATTCGGACATAATACCATGTTCCATATTCACCCCCCTCTCATCTCTCGGTTACAATAGGCGGATTACTGATTACTGTATTCAGAAAATCATCATTTTCTCGTTTTTAACTTTGAAAAATTCCTGTGACCAACCCACACTTCCAAAAAAGTTCTACCCACCTTTTTTGGGTATAACCATTTAATGAGCATCCAAAAACACCTTGAATTCATATTACATGAATGATTACTTGAACTTAAACAAGCAGTAAAGAAACAACATTCGGAAAGCGGACAAGAAGTTTGCGTTGCTCGAGCAGGAGTGAAAGAAGATCGAGCTTGCGACCCCTCACAAGCTGATCGATTCGATGCCCCGCCGCTGCCAGGCCGTAATCGTGAACAAGAGAGACCCAACCAAGTACTGAGAGAGTTTTAGACCATTATATCATTTTCTAGTATAGTTAGGCTTTGTTAAAATCAGAATTTTGCATTGTTTGAATGTTGTTTCTTTACTGCTTGTTTAAGTTCAAGTAATCATTCATATAATATGAATTCAAGGTGTTTTTGGATGCTCACTAAATGGTTATACCCAAAAATGATGGGTAGAACTTTTTTGGAAGTGTGGTTTGATCACAGGAACTTTTCAAAGTTGAAAACGAGAAAATGATGATTTTCTGAATACAGTAATCCACCCACTGTAACCGAGAGATGAGAGGGGGATGAATATGGAACATGGTATTATGTCCGAATGGAGTCCAGAAAACGGTGTGCAAAAGATGGAAGCTCTATCTTTCATTTGAATAGTTTTAGAGAGCAAAAACCAAAAGGTGATACCTTTTTGGCCGCCACTGTAAGTGATAGTTTGTCTGTCCGAGAAGGGATATAATGAGGGTTCAACGAAAAGGACACATCTTACCCCTGGGCACTATGCATGTAAAGAACTAGGTTTGCAAATGTATGACTAAAGACTAACTGATGGTGATGTTGTGGTAAAAATATGCATAAAATACATAGTTTTTAGCAATTGGTGCGACAACTTAAGTGGTGGTGCGGTAGTGCGATAACATGTGGTGCGATGGTGCGGTGGTGCGGTTGAATGTGGTGCAATGGTGCGATGGTGCGATAAAATGTGGTGCGGTGGTGCGGTAGTGCGGTGGTGTAGTGGTGCGGTGGTGTGGTGGTGCGTGGTGCGATTTCCTAATAGCCAAGATAACGCGCAGAATGGGTTTTCAGGTACACATTTCTAATTTAATGATATCAGTACGACTTTAACCACCTCTAACACTTCCGGTATCGCCGGGGCGAAATCTGCGCCAATAGTTATTGAGTTATATTTAAATTGCGAACGTGGCAAACGAGAAACGATTAAGAACCCGTTCGGAAGTGACCACAGTTTGTGGAAGTTAGTCTGCCATGGATTCAGAATGAAATAGAGTAGAATTTGCGAATGAGTTTACATTGTTCCATTAATGAGGCTAGGGTGGTTATACAGACATCAGGACAAAGTTTCTCACAACCGAGATTAGAATTAGAAGCCGCAAAGCGAGAGCAAAAGTATAAATCGCTGGTTCTGTGCTTATCTCTCGCTCCCTTCCCCCCTCTTTGAAAAAATGAAGGGAGAAAGAGAGAAATGTGACCGCACAAAAGAGATATGTGAAAGTGAAATGTGAAAAAAAATACTGTTCAACCCTAATAGGTATATGAACTATTGCGATGGTCCGGATTATGTCTAACCATCGTATTGCATCATGTAGAAGTGATGGTGTGATGAAAACGTTATGCAGCCGATGAAAAATGTTCAGTTGCGTTATTTGCGTTCAAACGGAATACATTCAAGCTACAAACAACTGTGGCGAAAAATAAGGTTTTCATCACCTCTATTTCTCACAGAACGAGCTACATTCACTGAGCATCTGTGACAAAAATTTATGTGCTTCCGACAAAGGAACTGACCGACGTTGAGATATATGAGTCGCCGGATAGCCGACTGAAGGTACTGCACGCCAAGCAGAATGTCCGTGATGTACCTGCGTTGTACCACTTTTCTATTCGACTCACTTTAAAATTTATCCTATAAAATTTTATCATATAACATTTAAAATTTGTCGAGTCAATTCAAAACCACTCTCAAACTCTGAACCCGAACATGTCTGATAAGTTATCTTCTCACTAACGCGTTTCAACAACACTGTGATATATAAGAATCTACCGCCGACATCAGAATGTTGGTTCAAATAAGAAAAAAATGTTTACGAAAATTGAGATCACATACTCACATGCAGGTGGAGATAATGGAGTCAGAGTGGAAGCGAAGAAAGAAGAGTAGACCGATCAGACTGCCATTCAGAACAAAAATGCACAGACCTGAAGTATAGTCAGAATCTGCGAGTTGGCGCCCTAGCGCCAAAATGCCACTACGCGCGAATGAAGGGCACGCGACGCGAACCTGGCGCTCTCTCGTTCATTGTGCTCTTCCCGCGTCTCTGGGTGGGCGAAAGGCACCTATCGTAATCGACCGACGAAGAGTGAGCGTTGCTTTTTAACTGTCTTTACTTGTTGTGAATTCACAACTACACCAGTCGGAGTCGCGCCTATGGCGCTCCTCCTCTGGTTATGTGAGAATGATTTCGCAATATTATGCCGTGAAAAAAGTGCAAACCCGGCGCGTCTCACGCGCTGGTTCTGACCGGGATATATAAGCGTCGCAAAAGCGTCACTTATAGACAGACGGACGGACAGGCCGTTTTCTATATATTATAATAGCAACACCCACACAGGAACAGATGGACGATGCTCATCCAGAAGATGAAGTCGGGGTCGCCGAGTTGGCAATTCAACACATCGGCCAGAGAAGAGAAGCTGGATGCGGAAACGGGAACTGTAGTTGTCTTCATTCTGAAAAGTGGCAAGAGAAACTTATATCGTGAATTAAATCGTATTTGCATATGTTGTTAAAACACAGAAGGGGATTTCTATGAATACATGAATACAATATATGAACTTCACAAACGACCCAGTTTGTGGTTCAAAACAGAGCCAGCTTCCCTGAAAATTGGGAAAAACTATGAGAGCAAATTATAAGCAAACACAACTGTTTGCGAGAGTTGTTCAATCTCAACAAAAAAGTTTGTTCAAAACGAATTTGCCTAAAAAAAGAAGCAATGGACCATGGATAATGGCACGCTAGAAATAAGTTATACGGTAATACGTGACAATGCTATCAACTTTATTCAGCGATCGGTCGGGAGGACCGATCGCTGAGTAAAGTTGTCAATTTCTTAACATAAAAGAGATGAGGAACCATACTTAATAGAGACACGGAGCTTCTTACACACGAGTAGCCTGACTTTGGCTCATCTCACAATTGCATGAGTACCGACAGTCGACTGGATATTTTCTTTTTGCGTGTAGCCCTCATTGAATTGTGCGGTAGATAAAAAGAACGTGGAAATGATCGGCACGATGTAACACGCGGCGATATGAAGTGGAAAAATAGCGGTAAAAATCTTTATTCGATTAGGAGTAAAGGATATCTGATTTCTGATTAGTCTGTGCGGAAGCAGTAAAAGTCGGGGCATCTCTCTCACGCAAACGTTTGGAATGACAACTGTCAAATCCGATGTTTTATTTATTGCAAGACAATTTCTCCGAATGCAAATCGTCTTTTTTCTCGTTTGTATGTGGGTGTACTTTATTCATCAAAGAGTATGAATGTCGTAATACAATCGTATTGCGAATTCTCTTATGAAAAGTACAAGCGTAAAGTAGCTCTGTTTGGGTTCATCTCAATTCAACAAAAGCACATGCATAAAACTAATATTTCTACACTAAACAATAAACACAAACCTGCTCTCGATAATTTATTAATAGGGGCTATATAATATATTTTCTTATTTCTTATGAAAGCATTGTGAAAATCAATCAACAGCTATAGAACAATCGTTAAACTTACAATGTTGTTTTCATTATTTTTGAATGTATACGAATACAATAGCTTTTTTCGTAGATGACTCATTGATAAACGGGTTAATAGAATGTGAGTGATAGAATGTGTGTGTGCAATAGTATATTTATATTGGCATTTGAATTGTCATGTTTTTATGATCGTTTTAAGAGAGCAGGTTTGTGTTTATTGTTTAGTGTAGAAATATTAGTTTTATGCATGTGCTTTTGTTGAATTGAGATGAACCCAAACAGAGCTACTTTACGCTTGTACTTTTCAGAAGAGAATGAATGTCCTTTTGTTAAATTTCGAAGAAATTTTCTTTTTATCAAAATAACAAAACAACAAAGATAACAACAACAAAACAACGCGTGTGAACGACAACGCAAATCACGAACAGTGGGCACATTATCGCATTATCGCGCTCTCCCGCACACATTTCGCATCACAAACCAATGAGCGCGCGGGGGCGGGGCTAGTAAGCGGGCCTTTCAGCGAATCAGCGAACAGCAGCACAACTGACAGACGTGCAGACCTAACCAGCGAACATATTTTTGGGTATTAAACTATTGTTTCATGTTTTATTTTTGTTTATAGTTGTTCAACGGACCATTTAAAAACAAGATTTTGATATAACTCTGAAACAATTATTATTTTAATGATTTACAAGCGATTTTGGCGGCCCTCCGAACCGAGCGGTTCTGCGCGCCGCTGGATAGAACCCAAACGATCGGCGCTTCGCGCCGATCCTAATACCGCAAGCTAGTCACGGAGACTATCTCTGAGTGCGTTCAGATTTTTTTGGATTTAGAGCAATCCAAAACTGGTAAAACAGAATGAACGATGCAATGAAGAAAATAGCAAGAGCTATTATTTCGATAAGAAGCTTTTTCCAGCCCCACTTCTGGCGAATCGCAAGACGAAGTCGATCAATTGCAGTTTCCATTACAATGTTCTGAAAATAATTGACTGAGAATTGTTATTATTGTTTTCAGCGAGGTTACATGTTATTTTGTGTATTGTATGTATAAATAACATTTTCTGTGCGAGATCACAAATTAGGCCAATCAATACGTAACCCAAAAAAAAACTTTGCACAAAACAAAGTCAACCTACCGTGTAGTGAGATTCAACGATAGTATCATTGTATTTATTGAGACGACATGCTAGATGTTTTCCGCTAGAAACAAGCGGAAAACACGGCCATCTGAAATTAATAATAACATAAACCGTGAAAAGTAGACGAGTAAAGTAAATATTTTTTACTCTGACAGAGGAAACGTTTGTACTGAAAGTTGTTGTTCTTTGTTTGCGAGTACAGTGGCGACTTTTTTTGAACATGGACTTGGGTGCTTGAGAAAATCATATCAACTTAACACCTCATCTTGTAAGAAATATGTTGCAAATCATTTTTTTTAAACTCAGAAGTTCTTTTTTATAGTTGTACTGTGACAACAAGTAACAATAGGTAAACCACTTACACTCCTGCAGTCATTTTACAAGCATAGATGAATGCGTAAACAACCGGCTTCCAGAGCACCCATGTGAGAATAAACGCATCTTCTAAAAAAAATCACTTTTTCAAGAAGGAATATTGGCTGCTGCTAATGAACAGGTTACACCCACTGATTCAATAAAAGTTCTCGAATAATTATTTTCAGTCGTCCTACAGTACTCTGAAAACGGAGTTGGAAGTGTTGAGGTATGATCACTTTCTTGTTTCATCTTCCTCCGTCCTTCTTTTTTCTCATTCTTGTCCTCATGCTACTTAATACTTTTCATTTTCCACTCACAGGTCTGTTTGCGTGTCGAATAGGAATTTGGTGCGTGAGCTCTGCGAAAATCAGTTGCGAACTGACTTCGACCTGCTCTCTCAAATCGTGCTATTGCCCTCGAACCACTTCCCGCTCATTGAACTCGTTAATGACGACACAAATCAGTACATCATTTGAAAACTAGGGGGGGGGGTTACGGGTGAAAAATTAATCGCTAGAAATAAAAACTGCGGTCAGGAGAAAATTAAAATGCACTAGGTTCGTCACTGAAATTTTTTAGGTTCGTCACTGAGTTCGACTGCTTGAGGAGAGTGAATACATCCGTTAAATTCAGTGGCACCCGAGAATCCGACCGTCCTACTGCAAGCACTGGCAGCGCTGCGAAAAAAGTATGAACGCGCCAAGATTGAAGACGGAAAGATGAACGAGCTTCTTCGTGACTACACTGTGAGTTTTTGTTGATTATAAAAAAAAGCTCTTTCCGAATGAGTTTAATACTTTATTTGTTTTACATTTATTCATTCCAGTACGACTGCGAAGTTTGTAACGTCGCAGTGACAAGTGCATCGTCAATGTTTCGACATGTAATTACGAAGAAGCACCGTCAAAAGGTTTTTGTAAAATGTCAAACGAGATATAAAAAGCAGATTTCAGCAGTGTACACCATCCGGTCTGGGCTTCGATATGGGCGACATTCAATTCTGGGAATGAGTCATCGACAAGCTGACCGGAGACTAGACAAGCGAAGAGATTACAAAAACTATGTACATACACCACCACCACTACCAATTCTGTTTTTTTTTCAAAATTCTGGTCACCATTACCACCAATTCAATGCTAAATGTAGTATGAAAAAAGAACGTTCTATGCTATGTGAATAAGTTCAAGAATCAACAACACAAAACACAGTAAGATTCACAAAATCGCTTTATCGTCGTCTCGAGTCGCGGCCACAGTGTCAGTAATCGAGTATCGAGTGGTACACCTCACATACAAATACACACAGTCTCTAAATCACAAATCTACAGTAATCCTAGGCTACAGTAATGCTACAGTAGTCTACTTGGCGGGGGCGGGTGCGACATCCTCGGCGGCTCCTCCGAAGAGAAGGAACGACACGCCCTTGATGTAGAGGAAGGCGAGGAGGAGAGCCAGCTGGTACACGTGCGTGGACTGCTCGGCGGTCGAGACGAACTTGAACAGGAACTGCAGGCACACCGCGATAGAGGCACACTCCAGCAGGGTCTGGAAGGGAGTACGGTAGGTACAATAAGGTACAGTAATCCCAAGGTCAGGTACATCTTACAGTAATCCTACAGTGACCCACCATGATGAAGTAGGTGAAGGTGAAGTTGCCCGAGATGAGACCGAGGAGGAGGGTGACAGCCAGGGGAGCGCCCACAGCCGCTCCGAGCAGAGTAGTGCGCTGGTTGCCCATCTTCTCGGCGACAAACTGGAAACAAGGGGTCAATCGATATCAATCGATACCGTAATCCTACAGTAACCCACTACCGTACCTGGTAGGCGACGGCTCCAATGAGGGGGATGAGGCAGGCAATGGGCTGGGAGGACACGTAGCGGGTCTGGATAATGAATCCGAGCAGAACTCCCTCCAGAACAGAGAAGGCGAGCAGCTTGTAGCGGAGGGGAGAGTCGTGCTCGGCAATCTTGTACGTCGCCGGATCAGCCTCCTGAAGGGTACAAGTACAGTAACCCAGCTCAGTCCCACCTACTGTAAAGCCTAGTGCTACCGTACTAAAAATAAAGTACAGTAACCCAGCTACCGTACCTTGGCGACGTGCATGTATGCGGCGATGGGGAGGGCGATGTAGGCGGCGGCGAACGCGCCAAAGCCTCCGACCAGCAGGCCCAGCACCGGTCCGAGAACGAAAGATCCGAGGAAGACGCCGACAGAAGAGCCGAGCAGAAGGACCGCGGCCCACGACAGGGTGCTCAGCACCTGCGCCGTCGGCGTCGCCACAGCAGCCTGAATACATCGATATCAATCGACAACATAAAACGAATGCCCAGATTACACAGCAATCCAATATCTACAGTACACCCACCATCTCCTGGACAGTGGCCAGCAGCTGGTCCTTCTGGGGTCCGAACTGGAGGCTGGTGTCGGACAGGGACTGCTGGACGGTGCCGGACAGTCCGACGCTCCTCTGGCGCAGTCCCTCGAACGTCGTCTCGAACTCGCCGCGGTAGCGCTGCGCGATGCCGACGAGGTTCGATCCGTCGGAGGGAGCGGCGGTGGCGGTGGAGGCGGGCGCGGCGGCGGCAGTCGCGTCGGCTGCGGGCGACTCGGGCTTGGCCTCTTGAGCGGACATGGTAGACAGCGAGGGATGGGAAGGTGTGTGCTGGGGACAGCGGGCGCGCCGCTTTTGTACGAGCAGAGTGGCATGCTAATGAGACGCGACGCTCATTTGCGTGTATGCGGGATGGGGGTGATTTGCGATGCGGATCGATTCGAGAGGCGATCGGCACGCGCGCGCGAGAGCAGGCTAGAGAGAGGTTGAGTGCTCGGAACAGGGAAAGCGTTCTCCCGCAGATGAAATATTTTGTACAAGACGTTGCAACGAGTTGCTGAACTACCAGCTATGCTACAAATGATTATCGATTGGTTATCGATCGATATCGACGCGTACTGTGTGTGTCAAGCAGGGCAGTTCTACTGCCCTGCTTGACACACACAGTACGCGTTCTCTTGGCGCAGTGGTGGGGTTATTCTCCACATAGTTCAAACATGGATGGTCACTGACTATTGCGGATGCGTCATCCTATTTCATATTTCATATCTCCCTCTCTCTCTCCCTCTTTCTTTCCTTCTCCCTCCTTCTCTCTATCTCCCTCTCCCTCTTTCTTTCCTTCTCCCTCCTTCTCTCTATCTCCCTCTCCCTCTCTCCCTCTCTCCCTCTCTCCCCAATTCCCTGCCTGCTCATAATGGCCTGTGCATAATTCGGCGTGGCGAAGACATCATCTTTCTCCATCCCACTCGACCTTTCGTCTTTGTAGCTGCTGAAATTCGAGAAAAAAGTGAGACTGCCGAATGCCGAAAAACCCCGAGTTCATTTTATTCACCGTCTGGTCTGGTCTCGACGTCTGAATAGAGAGTGACTAATTGTAAGTGTAGATTAGGTATAGTATAGTGCAATCAAGTATGCTGTCGTCACTGCTATTTCCGCTCCCGTCTCCTTTCCAAATCCTATCCCTATTTGGCACACACATATATCTGCACTTTTCCTCATCATCTCCGGCGCATCTCCCAGCTACCAGAATACCACGGAATGTTTGCGATGCTAATATTGGATCGTCTAAATGGGTCTGAATTGCAAAACACTATGACACACTACGACAATTGAGCCATTTGTGCCCCCCTCCCCTTCCCCTTGGTAGAAGTATATTTACATACGAGACCTCGACCTTTTCAAATATATTCACGTTAGCTATGTTGTTGCCTCGTGATTTTATTAGCATAGTTGAGTAGAGTTTTTCTCTACTAGAAGGGAAATGAGGAATGTCGAACGATTTTCCCGGAAGACACTTATCAAGCACTTACCTCGTGTTTTCACATAATTACTACAAAATGTGGAATTTCAGTACTAACAGTACTAACAGTTTTACTAATAAGTACTGTAACTGTAAGTAGTACTAACTGCAAAACACGTGTTTCTTGCAAAATTGAATTTCAAATACCGAAATTGTAGCGCACATACGGTCCCCAAAACACAATATGTGCTCATTTTGTGCTCATTTGAACTGCCTAAATCACGTGGACAACTCATTTTAACAATTTGCGCTGCGAAATTGCAAGAGTTCTTTTCCCGCGGCTTTCGCAGGTGTTGAATAAACGTTGAATGATACTCTGCCTGTCCCCAATATCACAAGTTTGCAATGCAATTCCGCGGAAGAGAGCACAACTTTTGCAGAGATTTCCTAGAAAATTGCTGCGATTAGCCGGCAACACACTCTTTTTGACCGCACTCTGCCCCCGCAGTGTGAATCGAGAGGTGATGGGGCTAATCAGTGACGTCTGCTCGCAACTTCATCTAAACTTCTTATGGGCTTCGTTAGCGAGGGCTGTTGTACCCGGAAAGACGGGTGGCGTCAATGGAAGAGACCACGGAAATAGCCCCTTTTAGGCTATTCCGGGCTATGACGTGTGCATAATGTCTCTTATTCACAATCAGCCAGTCCCGCAATTCAATTTCATTCAATGGTGTCTGCTCAATTATTATATTAATTACTGCGAGATCTTATCATTTGCCTGTAATGTTATGAACAGTTATGAAAATAGTCTGTATGGTTGATACTCGATTTTGTCATTAGGCAAATCCGCACATGAGATTGCCTCTCTTAAAATCTAAAATAATTTTATAATTCCTCAATGTTCATGAAACAAAAAAACTCACGTGAGCCATTGCTCCTCTGCATTTTTTTCAACGTTCCCCTTTTCTCTTTCTCTTTCAAATTCTTCTCCAATGTTTCCAGTCCATTAGAGGCATCTGTGCTGTGCTTCCATTTGCCACGTGCATTCATTGTCTACAGCTCAAGGCACAACTCTCTCTCTCTCTCTCTCTCTCTCTCTCTTTCTCTCTCTCTCTCTCTCTTTCTCTCTCTCTCTGTCTCTCTCTCTCTCTCCCTATTTATTTATTTTTCTCCTCCCCTCTCCTCCTTGGCAACAGACCCACAATTTAAATGACGAGTCCCTAAAAATTCAGGACACAATAATACGTGGCGGTTGCCGAAAATCTTTTCAATGCCAACGTTTGGCGACCAGATAAAGTCGACCGGAAAGTGGTGGAGACCACAATTCAGCCGATATGTGAAACCGCGACTGAATGGGAAGATAATTGTAGATATGGTAGGGCTCTCTCTCTCTCTCTCTCTCTCTCTCTCTCTCTCTCTCTTCCCCCCTCGCTTCTCCCCGTTTCATTCTGAAATTCCAGTCTTCAAGTGCACCCGCCCACTATTCCATTTTCTCTGCAGAGCGTCTGTTTGTACTATTATTTTGAAACTCGAGTAGTCTCAGCTAGAGTGCTATGTAGTAATTGACGTCATTTCCCAGATTCTCTCAAAATAACATGCACGTGTTCTACGTTCACCAAGCTGAGTGAAAAACAATACTTCATATTTGAAAAAGTGATCATTTGCACGTATGTACATAGAAATGGAAAAAGCGAGTGTGATTCATTATTTCACCCCAACCCTTCAGTCATCCTTACTTTACTAGAAGAGAATAACCTGAATAGTTAACACATAATTGAAGCGCTTCATATCGTATACCTACATGTCCTAGGCTGTGTTTCCCTCAATTTCATACATAACTCTAGCAGAGTGCAGTCTGACAAACATTTTTCTCTTTTCTTATATCTCTTCCTCTGCACTTTTTTTTCACATGAATTCCATTCACAAATAAACTAGTCTTTTGACTATGTACATAACGTCACTGTTTTATGACGTTTCCGCTTTGACACATATAGACATGTCTGAGATTGATTTGGAAACTTTGGAATCGGATTACGACGACGTCAACAAACTCGCAATTCCAGATTTCTCTGCAAAAAGGGTACAAATCTGAAAATTACCTGCGTAGTTGGGTGAAGAAATGTATTTAGATGTATGATGCGGGTTTTTGTAAGTACCAAATACGGCTACATTTCGCACGTCTCGTTTCATTACATTTTCACCTGCAACTGCACACTGTTTCACAAAGGACAGAGAGAAAAACAATCAGCCGAATCTTGAGAAAACAATTAGGTCGTCTAGAGACACTGCACAGACACAGAGGCCTCATATCTGCACGTTAGATCCTTTTACGTCGCTCACATATCTGTTATCTGTTTTCTCTGTTTTCAAGCTTTTGCGAAAAATGCTGTGTCCACTCTCTTGTGCAACTTTCAGAATTCCAAGTGACTCTCTCTCTCTCTTTCTCTTTCCCTCTGCAGTTTCGTAGATGAGTCACATGCAAACTATCCCGGTTTTACGGAAATCGGAAAAGTTCTACTAATCTTTTGTTGTGGACTGTGGCGTTTTCATGCCACCTATAACATTCGAAAGTGCCGTCTGTGAATCATGTGTTATTCATTGGTCATTGTTATGTCGGATGTACTTAGTTTGTGGTTTGTAATTTCGTTCATGTATCCGGAGCTCTATTGAAAGTGTGATTGTCAATCTTTCTGCCAGAAAGCTAAACACATCACATATGTATTCGACATTTTAATTATCATTCGCGTGTTATTCATCTTATTAATGACTGTTGTAATTAGCGGAATGGTAGGTTTTCATTGTAGGAAAGAGAGAATGAGAACAGAGAGTAAATGAGAAGAGAATAAAGAACGAGAGAAGGAGAAAGAGAGAAAGACCGTTAACGACTCACATGACGTGAGGTCTTTCAACCCACAGAAAAATAGAGTAGAAGGAAGTTCAAAGGAAATTGGGCGACCTTTCCTTGTCGACAATTGTGAGACGCCGTTCCTCGATTCCTCCGAATTCTTTTCAGACCACCGAACCACTTCAAACTTCCTACCCCATTTCATGATATTGGAAGGGTCTCCAAAACTTTCATCGCGGTCTTTGCTCACCACTACTAGCCCTTCTCTTTTCGGAACCTAAAACAGCTTGTTTTTCAATCAAGACATACCAGAATTTGTATGCTAGTCGAAACAGGAGGAAGTAAAAATTTGCTATTCACTATGTTCGATCTACAAACATCTACAAACATTTAACATGCATTGAGGAGAAGCGAAGGAGCTCTTTGAAAGTTCACAAGGTGGAAAACGAAGTTCAAAGAGACATGCGTTAAGTGATGGATGGGTGACATATTCTGTTGCAGTATACCGTTTCAAGAAGGACCAGTACAGTGTTCTATATTCCAACGCTCTCATTTTCGCCAATCTCCCTGCATATTTTCATATCCTCGGCGAACTCTGTTTTATTGCAATTATTGCGAGGACACGCAAGTGAAGCTTTGCGCCAACCGAGTAAGGATTTGCAGAAAATTGTTTCCGAGAAGCTGCTGTGCGTGGTTTTTAGAACAAGTGGTAATGACGTCACGCGGTCACTTGTTTATTATCACACGTTTTTCTCACTCGAAACGCCGAGTGATTGAATTGTGTTTGCTTTCACTTTCGTCCGACTACAAATACATTAGTTGCCCGGGCTATATCTATATCTATATCTAAGATCATAAGACTCGTTGCAGCTTGCAACATGTGTTCTCGATTTGTCTTTCTTGACACTTGACTGCGTGCAGTTTCGTACAATCCGCATCAACTATTCCGAAGACGTGAAGCAATGAGGAAATGAACATGGGGGCAATTGTCTGCTAGTCTTAGACAGCCTTTCCAGCCTATTGCTCTTGCGCACCTCTCTCGCCGTTTTTCCGGTCATTGGCAAGCATCTGCATATGTAGTGAGTGCGTATTTGATTTGCTGTCAGTCTCTTTTGAACTGTCTTTAACTTCGAAAAATGACAAAACACTGTGTCACTTTAACACTCTTCTTCAGACTCTTCAAGAGTATTTTTACTCTCAAACGCTATTGTTTTCGCTGAGAAGAAAGATCCCCGGTAAATCTTCGAAACCCCTTTCGAGACAGTTGTGATGGTGTTTCTCAAGAGATCAGTCATCGGTCGCTTATCCACTCACTACGCCCCGCCCCTCGGACTGACCCCGCCCCCTTGGGGGACGCGCTACCTCTGTTGCAAACAGCTGTCCTCAGTGTTCCCCACACTCTCTCCGGTTCCCACGATGTTTCTCGGGACATTGTTATCTCGATTTTTTATTGTGGATCAGTAAATTTATAGTTATGTGTCTGGTCGCAACCATTTACGCTGACGCGCAGTTTCCTTGGAGATTCACTCTCCGCGTGACGAATGTAGAAAGTTTCTGACGAGTTGACGTCAAACGTCTTCGGTGGCTCGAAGGCGTGTTAGTATGTAGGAGGCTTCTTTGTTCCGCCCGCTCCGGCAATTGCTGACTCATTATTTCCTTGAGTGAAACGCTTCTGCCTTCCTTCCTTACGCAACGTCACGAGCTTTATAATAGAATCTACATTAAAACTATAAATGTGTCACAATCACACTCCTCTTTTGTTGTCGCGTTCTCTGAGCCATTATCCCATCGCTTTTTCATCCGATTCATAATCATGAAGGGTTTGTAATATCATAACGAGATGACTAAACGTCACTCTGGCTTAGTCGACGTCAGACGCCCCTTTCAATACGGTATTTACAAGAAGTGTCCACTGGCCGACGCCCCCCCCCCTTTTCCTCACGCTCATCCGACGTTATTGTGTTCCTCACGCAAAAAAAAATCTCACCTGTTTTTATTTATAACCAGCTTCGATTCACTTTGCACGTATTTTGTGCACCTCATATGTATCAGTTGTACCCTAATATCTTTATTCATAGTAGGGTCATATTATCTAGGATACATTGTCGTTGTTCGTATGCCTCTGCGCCTCTGCCCACCCGACCGAAACCGCAATTAGCTCGCGGGTAAAACAATACTACACGCAACTCAATCTTCCAATTTCTCTGTCTCTCTCTCTCGTTTATTTTGTCCATTTTTTTCCCGGAGGTCCACAAAAACCGGCGGACATGCGATAGCCGGGGATCGTTTTACGCCGTGCGCTCATCAAACTCATATTTTCTAGTTCTTTTTTCAGATATGGGCAACCAAGCAACCTCGCCTGCCAGCAGACATGAGAGCGTATCGTCTTCATTCGAAGGCATGTGTCCTCGAAGACAGAACAGGTACCTTGCATATTGACATCATAAGCTAATTTGCATAGTTCCAGCTGGGAGAAGCCGAAGCGACGCATTCACTCTTCCCACTCGTCTACTGACTCCGAACCCAACAACAACGGCTATGCCAAAATGGTTTGTGTGTTTGTTTGTTTGCTGTTCCGCAGCTTATTTATAACGACACGAACACACACACTCACATTCGTCACTGGCTTGTTGTTGTTGACTCCTCGTGACGTCATGTTGTTGTTTATTCGTGAGAGAGAGCCAGCGGCTTTCTTATTCGAATTTCGCTCCTCGATCGGAAAAAGTGCGGCGTGGTCTATGGGCTACTCGCTAACTCACTCTCATTCAGGGAGATAAACCCCCAAACTATCTAACTGCCATGCACTCTTTCTCCCCCACTCCGAAAACACCATTCCAGTGAGTAATGGCTATCAGGTGGAAACATGAAAGCAGACCCCGAAAAGGACATACACTCACAACACGTGACTCGATGTCTGGGTTTGCCAGTTTGTCCGACCGGAGAGTCGCAATTCGCAATCAAATTGCGGGAACTTATTAGCGTCTCGTGTTTTGTTTTGCTGTGACGTCCGAGAAGTCGAAACGGCTATTCGAAAGTGCCATCCTCCTAGAACCAGAGTCTTCCGAGTTTTTTTCTCGAAACTCTCAAAGTGCAGCCGTCATACGGTAGACTATGTTTTCACAGAGGCATTCCCAGAGAAGCAATGTGCGAATAGGGAATGGTTGCCGGTTGTGTTTGGGGGATTCCCTAATCCTTTGGCTCTTGCATACGGGAGCTCCACCTGGTGGTTCGACAGACTTTTGTCTTGAGTGTAAGTCTCGTGCCACATGAGTGTTCGGCTATTGTGCAATAGGGCGAAGGCTCAAGTGCATGGAAGGAGCATCCAAGCGAGAGACTCGTTCTCATTTGGACCTCTCTCTCTCTCTCTCTCTCTCTCTCCTCTCTCTCCTCTCTCTACTTTCTTCTTCTACTTGTTAGACACGACCGGAACGAAAAGTCCCGAGAATTGCCCCTTATAGTATACTCGTTTCCGGCGCAGACTTCCCGGTAAAACATAAAACATGTGTGATGTACTTTTATTCCGCCTGAAGATATCCCAAAGTGCAACTGTCTCTTCGATGCATCAGATACGTCGACTATATGCGAGTAAAAAGAAATAGAAAGAGGGAGAGCCGAACAACTTAAAAAATATAAAAAAAAAACACCAACTACGAATTACTCACACACAAAACACACAATAACAACGGGAGCTCATGAAACTGGATACTTTTTGAGAAGTCTACATTAGTTGAGAAGATGGGCACACATACATAAACAAATTTCAGAGTTGTGAGTCGGATGTGCTGACTGTAGCCGCTAGGAAAGCGGCGCCGATGAAGCAGCGCAAGATCAGTCGAGCCGCCTCGGCAGGTACCGTACCTCCTACAGTACACCGTGACCGACAGTACCCTGTCGCCTACAGTATCCCTGATTCAGGCCGCATTCGCACTCGGCGACAGATTCCCGGGCTGGGATCGTTCGGCTCGAAGGGTGACGTACTAGATGATCAACAGAAGGTGAGAGAAGAGAGAAGAGAAAAGAGAGAAAAGAGAGAGAGGGAGAGAGAGGAAGAGAGCCTTCGGAAAACCCTCCCGAAACAGTCAAAACATCTACATCAGAGTGATTGCAATTTCTCTCACTCAACAAAAACGTGTGTGGTGACGTGAGAAAAAGCGTGGGCCTCCACCGGATGCCTAAATCCGCTGTTTTCGGTTGTTGATAGAGAGAGAGAGAGAGAGAGAGAGCCCCCCCTAATTTGCATCTGCAGGAAGCGGTGGTGGAGTCGTGGTCGGCGCTGCAGTGCCAGATCCCCTGTCAGACTGCAGTCGGGCTGGGAATCTACCAGGTTCGAGGGAGAAAACAAAAACAAAACTTACGAGTTGAATTCAGCGCATTTTCGAGCAAGCCCCGGAGCTCAAGTCGGTGTTCCAAGTGCCTGACACGGCGCCCAAAGACCTTCCTGGTGAGACCGTCTCTCTCTCTCTCTCTCTCTCTCTCTCTCTCTTTATTTCTCTCTCTCTCTCTCTCTCTCTCTCTCTCTCTCTAACTCTCCCACCACAGGCTACGTACCCTTCCACCGATCTGCCAAGCTGTTCACTTCTGTCATCGACCTATGTGTTCGTTCCATCCACACCATCGAAAGCGACATGGGCCCAGTGTTGGTGAGGAATTATTTCGTACGGTTACTGTTCACGAATATTCCGTGAAAATAGGTACACCCAAATAAGGGTTCAATGTTTAATTTATCGTAATTCAATGATTTCGTTCATCTTATTTAATGCTCGCCCGACTCTGTACTCATTATGGAATTAGGAAGTCTAGGAGGTGTCTAGACTGAGTCTGCAAAAAAAATGAGGAAGAAGAGAAAAAAATGAGCAGACAAGAAAAGAGAGGTTTCCCGGAAATATACGATATGATAGATCGTCACTTTAATCTGAGCAAGCTTACGTCAGCTATTTGTGGTAACGTGCAATATCGTGTCATATCCTTCCTGATTCTTTGAACGCGCATTAACACATCACTCCTGCGATATCCGTACATTTTTAATCCGATCGGAAGTCTTGAAAAAAACGCTGCTCTGAATCCGGAGTATCCATCTCCCAGCTTCCTTCCTGCAACCGCGTGTGCCGGATTTAGCAGCTCATTTGGGGTGGTGAGATTTGCGGGGATTAGTGCCTCCAGCACAACACCGCCGACGCACAACACCACACTGCCAAAGTAAACAGGGGATGTGGTGGGAGAATCCGCGTGCCGTCAGAATTATGTCACGTCTTCTCTGTTTGTTTTCGGAGAAAGTACAGGCGTGTGAGAAAAGATGATGGACATCGAAATGTGACACCCGACTCTGCCGCCATTTCTCTCTCTCTCTCTCTCTCTCTCTCTCTCTCTCTCTCTCTTTCTCTCTCTTTCTTTCTCTCTCTCTCTCTCTCTCTCTCTCAATTTCGTGCTACCATTTCCCCCGAAAACTAATGAAATATGAGCCGTGGGGAGCTGAATTTGTGCAGACTGCACTCTGTTCTCATATGTAAACAAGATGGATATTTTGCATCTCGCTAAAACATCCATTCATAATCCTGACATCATGACCATTCAATAAGAACATCATCAATTTGTGAATATCAGCTTGCAAACTGTCCTCTGCAAAATAAATACCTATAATTGCTACGGTATAAACTTATTTTTGGTGAAACCAATAATCGTGAATAACGTGCATATGATGAGAATAGCTGATAAGCGATGTTAGATGGGTCGTAACACCTTTATGTCATCATAGAAAACACTCTTACCGGTGTGATTAACATTAAAGTATACTACTTAGCTGTCCATTGTGTACTATTTTTGTATCAATATTAATAAATAAATATATACATTTTATAAATAATTGAACTTAAACTATAGGTGATGTACGGTCGTCGGCACTTCCATCGAGAGGGCCAGGGCTTCCGGACCGAGTACCTGCCGCTGTTCGCACAGATCATCGCCGAATACGTGCTCGACAACATACCCGAGGAGGAGAAGGTGAGAGAGTGCATGGAATGGAGAGAGTCAGACATGCCAGAATGTCAGAGAGTGCATGAACATGAGAGAGTCAGACGCAAAACGCACAGTCATACTGTATTATCTTCAGAGCGACGAGTCGGTTGAAGGCTGGCGGTTGCTGCTCAAGTATCTTACCGGGAAGATGGCCGAGGGAGTGGAGTTGGAGAGAATGCGAAACGCGGACTTGCGGAGAAAGAGCCTACTCTAAACGTTTTCGAATGCAGTTTCTCACACTGACACGTGGTAGATTTCTGGTTCACTGGTTCGCTCATAGCCGGGACCAGGACATACTTGTTTAACTTGTAACTTGTACATTGACTCATTGTCACGTACTGTAGTAACTTCTCCTTCTCTCTATGTGAACACGGGTGCTCACGGTCTCCCTCCACGCACAATGCATACTGGAACTTGTATATACATTTGTTTTATTCATTCAATAAACGATTAATATATTTGTTGTTTCACAATCCCTATTTCGCAATATTCCAGATCAGAGGCCACATGGATATCAATCCCATACCCGCGGGCCTATCACTCGGCTCGCGTGTCTTTGCTGTTTACTACACACGTATTCAAGCCTCGCGCCTCTCACTCTGCCTATGGCACTCACTGACAATGCGGGGTCAGCCAGTGGGTACAAAAGGGGGCC
Organism: Rhabditoides inermis; assembly: GCA_963966185.1. NCBI lineage: Eukaryota > Metazoa > Nematoda > Chromadorea > Rhabditida > Rhabditidae > Rhabditoides > Rhabditoides inermis. The sequence goes on along the minus strand of CAWZYM010000542.1, from coordinate 8,043 downwards.
TTCGGATCTGTGAGACAGTCTGCATCACACCAATGTCGTCCCAGTCGCTCGCCAAAAAGTATGGTCACAAGGTGCGTCTGCTACTCTTCCCTTTCTCACTAGATCTTGCCGGAGAGTCTCTTTCGCAAGTTTACATTAGACTGATCACACCTTCAAACGTCCCTGTGCCAACTAATCGTACTTTACTTTTCTAGAAGTACTAGTAATCTTTGTACGTGTCTAATACAGACACCGTGTCCGCGGTGCGGACGTATGCTGGGCGCGTCGACTCTGCGCCGACACCGCACACAGGGCTGCGGGCTCGTGTATCGCATCGACAAGCCGGTCTGCCGGAGTCGACTGCCGGACAAGGTGAGTCCCGCTGACGCTCCCGTGTTTCAGTTTCGCGTCCTCAACTTCCACCGCCTGCCGCCGCTCGCGCAAGGACACTGGTTCGATGAGGTACTGGGGTACTGTGGCAAGTTACTGTCGCTGGTGATTACTGTACACCATACCATTAACGTGTTGTTACTACGGTAGAGTACTGGTGGAGCAAGTCTATAGATACTGTAGCACGGTAAAGTATGTCTATAGATATATTGTCTATAGATGTATCATCACTTCTTCAGATCCCGATGTTTGTTCGCCATCCTGACCCGGGGGCGGCACTCGAGGCAAACCACGAGGAGACATCCGCATGGGTGTGGGAGGAGGCGCCCAAGAGCCAGGTGGAGTCTCTCTCTCTCTCTCTCTCTCTCTCTCTCTCTCTCTCTCTCTCTCTCTCTGTCTCTCTCTCTCTCTCTGTCTCTCTCTCACTGTCTGTCTCTCTCTCTCTGCCTCTCTCCGCCTCTCTCTCTCTCCCCTCTCTCCCCTCTCTCTCCTCTCTCTCTCCTCTCTCTCTCCCATCCTTCTGTCTTTCCCTGTCTGTCTGTATCTGTCCCCTAGTACGACTCTGATAAAAGAGTGTGTTGTTTTTGAAGTGATACGATAGAAAAACAACGAACACCTCTCTTTTGCAGGCGGAGCAATGGCACGACTACTCCACCCACGAGTGGAGCCGCTACATCGAGGTGATGACCAGGTTCCTGTGAATCCTGTACATAGACATTCACATGTACATAGTTATATTTATGCCACACATAGTTTATCCATACTTGTCAGAGTTTATCCCACTAGTATTTTCCCTCAACCCTCAGACTCCTGTAGATAGACATACACATGTACATATATAGTGATATGCTTTTGCAACAGATCTTGATCTTGTTTCCATGTCGTTTATGGTCCCCCCTGTCCCGATCACATAGTTTCTTGTGCATCTACAAATGTCAGATTTCACTATTTTTTTTCTCACGGTCAGACACAGAGTTCGCTCAGAGATATAGAGTTATCTTTGTTCCAGATTTCATTGTATTTTGTTATTTGCATGCTTTGATCCCGTGATATTTCACTTGTTGCTCACTTTTGTATTTTTTTTTCGATTACGTTGTTCATTCCGATTTTGATGGTACCATTACGTGCAATAAACGTTTTTTCTCGCTTTTCGAAAACATTTTGTCTAGTCATTCAGTCTGTCCAAGCCACATCTTTTCACATCGCTCCTTCGACCTGTCATTTCTACCGCGCAGCGCGACCGCGAATGCTCGCGTTCAAGGTGTCTTTTATACTTCTTTGTTTTGTATGGTGGCCTTTACACTTGCGTAGGCGGTGTGCTCATTCATGGTATTGTCTCAGAAAGTGCCCTCTGCCCTATTCTTTCCCATCATCATTCATAGAATAGGATAGCATATTTTACAATGCCGCGAAATTAAGAGCTTCTTCTAAACTGGCCGGCCTCTCAAAGCGAAATAGTGTGGCAGAGGCAGAGGATGCAGACGGCGAGCCCTCTCACCCTCTCACCTTACATTGTCTAGCGTCATTCGAAAATACTGACATCCTCTTTATCATTCATTCTCACATTTCCACAATTCACACAACTGTGTACTCTAACGTCAAGTGCACAAGTACGTTGTACATAGTCAAGGTGTCGAGTCATCAGTCATAGTGCAAATTTCCAATCCTCACATAATTCAAATCAAGAAAGGACATTTTAGTACATACATTCTGATTCCATAGTACAAATTCTACAAATTTCGCACATAATTCAAATCTACAGTGTGTGTGTGTGTAGTATATGTAAACGGAAATACGGAATTTCGCATTTGTGGAAAGTGGAAAGTGAATGCCGTCATCGAGCGAGGAATATGCACACAGAAAGAGAGAGAGAGAGAGAGAGAGAGAGAGAGAGAGAGAGAGAGAGAAAGAGAGAGAGAAAGAGAGAGAGAGATTACGTGAGTGTGTTTATTCAAATACACGCATATGTGTGTATGCGAAGTGAGTGTGCACGTATGGCGCGGCGGGAAAATGGGTGACTCACTACTTTCCGTTTCTCACGTATTATACAGATAATCGAATTGTGCCTTTGCTTCCGCTTACGTGCCTTCTAACGCAAACATGCTTTGCAAGATCGAGGGACTACTGTACGTTACCGATTACTGTACTCTACCGTATACCTAGATGTACTTGAACGCGGTGCTGATCTCACTGCAAGTCGTCGGCGCCGCGTCCATTCTACTCGTCGTCATCGCTATACTCATCTACAAGTGGAAGGTAGAATCTCTCTGTCTCTCTCTCTGTCTCTCTCTCTCTCTCTCTCTCTCTCTCTCTCTCTCTCTCTTTCTTTCTTTCTTTCTCTCTCTCTCTCTCTCCTTTATATTCTCTCACCCTCACAATTCCAGGAAAACGACTTGAAACGCGTGAACACCGACGGCTTCTGCAGCAAAAAGTTCGAGCCGGTCCTCAAAGTGTTCAGGTAGCCAATCGATAATCGTTCCCAATCAATCGATATCCAGGGAAAATCTCAAGTCTGGCTGGGAGCGGGAAGGCGCGGCGTTTGCCGTCTACTTCCGGGTTAGCTGCTGTTTTGTATTATACTTTGTTTTCTGGTTTGTTTACTTGTTTACTGTCTAGGGCATACCTGTGGTCGACATCTGGGGTGGATGGGCAGATAAGCAGAGCGAGCGACGCTGGAAGGAGGACACTATGAGCATCGCCTTCTCTAGCAGCAAGGTTGTTTGTTTGTTTGTTTGTTTACTTGTTTGTTTACTTGTTTTTTCTTCGTTTATTCGTTTACTTCAGGCCGTTGCCGCCGTCTGCGTTGCTCTTCTCGTCGACCGGAGACAGCTGCGCTACGAGCAAAAGGTATTGATTGATTATCGATTGATTATCGACTTTCAGATCTCCGAGTTTTGGCCCGAGTTCGCCAAGCACGGCAAGCGCGACATCACCGTCGAGATGATCATGACGCATACGGTAGATTGATTTTTGGTTACTGTACCTACCGTATGTACCTAGGCCGGACTCGCCAATCTCGACAAGCAGATCCAGTGGGAGGACGCAGTGGACTGGAAGCGTATGGCCAAGATGTTCGAGGAGCAGGTACCGTAATCCTATCTACAGGAGTAATAGCTAAGTACCGTATACCTGTTTTTTGTTACAGTACCCGATCTGGATTCCTGGCACAGCGATCGGATACCATGCGATCACATACGGATGGCTGGTGGATCAAATCATTCGGAGGGTAGATTCCAAGAAGCGCGGGTTGGGACAATACTTTAAGGAGGAAATTGCCAAGAAGCATGGTGAGCGCAGGCCCGCCCACACAGACTCCGCCCACTCACACCATTTGCAGGCATCGACTTCCACTTTGGTCTGCCGACAGAGCACACGCACCGAGTGGCGCGCATCACCAAGCCGAGCATGTGGGACAGGTGCGTGGAACTAAGGGAACCAGTCTGGAACCGGGAACCAGAACCGGGAACCAGAATCTGGAACCAGAACCAGTTTTGCAGACTCGTCGAGTTCTACCACGATCCGGACAGCCTCGACTATGCGCACATCTTCAAACAGTTCGTCACGGTATGAGGACTTATTTTCTGCTTTCTTCATTCTCTGTTGGACTACGCTTCATGAGTTTTATTTCCGTGTTTTGAATCTTTGTGCAATAATTCTCCTCGCATCAGAACTTTAAGAAAACTTAAATTAAAGAAAACTATATAATGCAATAGTTGTCGATTTTCCCGGTTCATAATATACATAATATATTATATAAAATTATATATAATTTTATATAATATTATATGATTATATAATATATAATAATGTAATATAATATATTACATATAATATACATAGTATACATAATATACTTTCTCTCTCTCTCTCTCTCTCTCTCTCTAACCTCTCTCCTTTCAGCACGGTCTTTTCGCACAAATCGGAGAGAATCCCTCATGGCTGCAGACTGTTTTCGTGAGTTTTGCCTTTTTTCCCCAATTCCATAGTTTCAAGTATCACCAACCTTGTTTCCAGCGCGTCACAGTGAACAACCCGGATCTCTATCGCCTCGAGCAGGGTGCCGCTCTCGGAATCGGTAGGCCACGCCCACTCTGGCCCCGCCCCCATGTAAATGTTTCAGGAACGGCGCGCGCGCTCGCCAAGCTCTTCGCACTGGTTCAGGACGGCAAGATCGTCAGCAAGGTTAGACTGGTTCTTGGTTCCTGTGGTTCCTAGAACCACTCGACTGGTTCCCGTCATCACTAGTCCTACTGGTTCCTCGTACCAAACTGGTTTCTCTGGTTCCAGGCGACTCTCGACTCGATGTGCCGGGTGCGGGTGCACGACCGGGACATTGTCACCGCCGCCCACGTGTCGAGGGCGTGCGGCGTGGCTGTCAACGAGCTGCAGCGGAACGGGGTACGGTACATACAGTATGCTAGCAGTAACATACAGTAGTCTTGCTGTACTGTGGATACAGTACGCCACTTCATACATAAATCTTGTTACACGGTAGATACACTACATTTCCAATTCAATTCATTAGGAAGTTTAGCTATATGGTAAATACAGTACCCTACCGCATGCCTAGAACTTCTACACTCTGATCGGCCACGCTGGACTGGGCGGGCAGAATCTGCGGATGGATCGGCGGAACGGGGTGTCGATTGCCTATCTCAGCAACGGACTCAAGGTGGGCAAGGGTGTCAAGGTGTGCATCTGTAGAAATGTTCATGTGTGTGTTGTTTGTTTATCAGCCTGATTCCGACATGTACATACAATTATCTTTTAAAAGTACTTCCGTAAAAAGTGTTGTTTGTGTTAACCTGATTCAAGAAAAGCGCATGCATATATTATTAATTTTCGAAAAATCAAATCGTAAACACCTGAACATGAAAACTAACACAAACTTGCTCTTTCAAACGAATATAGAATAGTTACACGTAACATTCAGAATAATACGATTGTTTTGTTTATTTAGTGTTTTTTGCGGTTTATTATTTATGGTTTATCAGTAAAATAAAATGTTATTCGTGATGTTGTTTGACTCAATGTTTCAGGTATAAATGTCAAAAAAAACAAAACATGGAATTATTCAACATTAATTATTCAAAAATTATTCAACGTTTTGAAAGAGCAAGTTTGTGTTAGTTTTCATGTTCAGGTGTTTACGATTTGATTTTTCGAAAATTAATAATATATGCATGCGCTTTTCTTGAATCAGGTTAACACAAACAACACTTTTTACGGAAGTACTTTTAAAAGATAATATATGTCCTTTTGTTGAATTTCATAGAAATTTTCTCTCTCGTCTTCATACATGTAACATGTTCTTCTCTCATTATTTCATCAATTTCATTTCAAATTTTTTCGATATTTTCTCGTTCTCTCGTTCTCTCCTTCCATTCCTTCCCTCCTTCTCTCCTTCTTTCCTTCTCTCCTCCTCTCCTTTCCTCCTTCTCTCCTCCCATTCCTTCCCTCCTTCTCTCCTTCTCCCCTTCTCTCCTCCTCTCCTCCTCTCCTTCCCTCCTTCCCTCCTTCCCTCCTTCTTTCCTTCTCTCTTTCTCTCGTTCTCTCTTTCTCTCGTTCTCTCTTTCTCTCGTTCTCTCGTTATCCCTTTCTCTCTTTCTCTCGTTCTCTAGTTCTCTCGTTCTCTCGTTCTCTCTTTCTCCCTTTCTCTCTTTTCTCTCTTTCTCTCGTTCTCTCTTTTCTCTCTTTTCTCTCTTTCTCTCGTTCTCTCTTTCTCTCGTTCTCTCGTTCTCTCGTTCTCTCGTTCTCTCGTTCTCTCCGTCTCTCCTTCTCTCCTTCCCTCCTTCCCCCCTTCTCCCTTTCTCTCTTTCTCTCGTTCTCTCGTTCTCTCGTTATCTAGTTCTCTCGTTATTTCGTTTTCTCTTTCTCTCGTTCTCTCGTTCTCTCGTTCTCTCGTTCTCTCGTTCTCGCGTGTCTCCTTCTCTTCTTCTCTCCTTCCCTCCTTCCCTCCTTCTCCCTTTCTCTTTTTCTCTAGTTCTCCAGTTCTCTCTTTCTCTCGTTCTCTCTTTCTCTCTTTCTCTCTTTCTCTCTTTCTCTCGTTCTCTCGTTCTCTCGTTCTCTCGTTTCTCGTTCTCTCGTTCTCTCGTTTTCTCCGTCTCTCCGTCTCTCCTTCTCTTCTTCCCTCCTTCCCTCCTACCACCCTCCTTCTCTCTTTCTCTCGTTCTCTCGTTCTCTAGTTATATCGTTCTCTCTTTCTTTCGTTCTCTCTTTCTCTTGTTCTCTCTTTCTCTTGTTTTCTCGTTCTCTCGTTCTCTCGTTCTCTCGTTCTCTCTTTATCTCGTTCTCTCTTTCTATCCTTCTCTCGTTCTCTCGTTCTCTCGTTCTCTCGTTCTCTCCGTCTCTCCTTCTCTTCTTCCCTCCTTCTCTCCTTCTCTCTTTCTCTCTTTCTCTCGTTCTCTATTTCTCTCGTTATATCGTTATATCGTTCTCTCTTTTTCTCGTTCTCTCGTGCTCTCGTTTTTCTCGTTCTCTCGTTCTCTCGTTGTCTCGTTGTCTCGTTGTCTCGTTCTCTCGTTGTCTCGTTCTCTCCTTCTTTCCTTCCCTCCTTCCCGCCTTCTCACTTTCTCTCTTTCTCTCGTTCTCTAGTTCTCTCGTTATATCGTTCTCTCTTTCACTCGTTTTCTCTTTCTATCGGTTTCTCTTTCTCTCGTTCTCTCATTATCTCTTTCTCTCTTTCTCTCTTTCTCTCTTTCTCTCTTTCTCTCTTTCTCTCTTTCTCTCTTTCTCTCTTTCTCTCTTTCTCTATTTCTCTCTTTCTCTCTTCTCTTTTTCTCTAGTTTCTCTCCTTCTCTCCTTCTCTTCTTCTCTCCATCCCTCCTTCCCTCCTTCTCCCTTTCTCTCTTTCTCTCGTTCTCTAGCTCTCTCGTTATATCGTTCTCTCTTTCTCTCGTTTTCTCTTTCTCTCGTTTTCTCGTTTTCTCGTTCTCTCTTTCTCTCTTTCTCTCCTTCCCTCCTTCCTCCTCCTCCCATTCTCTCTTTCTCTCGTTCTCTAATTCTCTCGTTATATCGTTCTCGCTTTCTCTCGTTCTCTCTTTATCTCTTCTCTCTTTCTTTCGTTCTCTAGTTCTCTCGTTCTCTCTTTCTATCCTTCTCTTCTTCTCTCCATCCCTCCTTCCTCCTTCTCCCTTTCTCTCTTTCTCTCGTTCTCTAGCTCTCTCGTTCTCTTTTTATTCTTTCTCTCTTTCTCTGGGTTCTCTCGTTCTCTCGTTCTCTCTTCTATCCTTCTCTCGTTCTCTCGTTCTCTCGTTCTCTCCGTCTCTCCTTCCCTCCTTCCCTCCTCTCTTTTTCTCCTTTTCTCTCGTTATATCGTTCTCTCGTTCTCTCGTTCTCTCGTTCTCTCGTTCTCTCGTTCTCTCGTTCTCTCTTTCTCTCTCCCTTACTAAATTCTACTGATCGCAGCCACCAAAGTACATCTGTCTCTCTCCAAACAGCGTGCTCTCTCGCGTGCTCTCGCGCTCGCCCGCCAGCAGAGGGCTAGCTATCAGCTAGCGTGACTGGAAACGACACCCACCACACGCTGGCCTTTCGCCTAGTGCGAGTGCGAGATCGCTCATAACTTCTTTCGAGAAAGATACAAAGATGCCGTCAATTAGTGATCTGCCCTATGGAACCGTGCGAATCTAACTAACATAAATTGGAAGACTTCACATTGTTGCTAACAGTCCT
>CAWZYM010000541.1:0-29948 GCA_963966185.1 Rhabditoides inermis | reverse complement strand
AGCCCTTGAACAGAGAGGACATACAGATCCTCGCATTCACCAGACTTCCTTCGGAGTGAACGCTTCAGGCTACCTCCTCGCCGAGGCGATAAAATTTTTTGTGAGCCACAACTGCCACGACCAGGCCCTCAAGGACAACATCGAGTTCAATCTCTATGTGGATAACCTCTTCATGACCTTCGGATCGCGCAAAGAATCCTACGAATGGTACAAAAAGTCGAAGGAGCTGTTCGCGGCGATGGGAATGTGTATCAGGGTGTACGCATCCAATGAAACCGGAATATACGAAAAGCTACCGGAGGAGGATCTGGCGAAGGGGAGGATGTCCAAGGTGCTGGGAATGATCTGGGATGTGAACGCAGATACATACTCAGTTCGCAAGCCCGATTTGAAGAAGTTCCTGTACCTCGACTACACTACGAAACGAGTCGTGTCCAGCGTCATCGGCAGCACGTTCGACCCCTCGGATTGTACGCACCAGTCACAGTGGGATCGAAACTATTGCTCAAGAAGTTCTGGGTAGTCAACCAACTGGACTGGGACACAAAACACTACGACCCCAATGACAAGGAAGTCGTAGATGCCACCATTCGATTGATCGAGGAAACGGACATGACAGTTCCGAGACAGCTCGAAGACGTGAAGTTCAGCAGCACACACGAACTCGTGGTGTTCACAGATGCCAGCAAAGACTGCTACGGAGCAGTCGCATACCTACGCTCTCCATCAAAGAAAAAGAGCGGAGACTTCGCTGTCAACATGCTGATGGCAAAGCAAAAGCTCGCGCCAGAGAAGGGAAAGAACAACGATTCCCCACCTGGAACTATGCGGGATCGTCGTCGGAACTAAGCTAGCCAGCTTCATTCTCTCCCACACAACCCTCAAGATCGTCCGCGTCTGCATCATGAGTGACTCGGAGATCGCTCTTCAATGGATACAGCACGGACCGCGCGAGAAGAACGAAGAGTTCGCAGAGAGCAACTGGAGAAAGGGACCGGACTTCCTCAAAAAGGAAGAACGAGAATGGCCAGAAGTGCACATTGCCTTCCCAATCGACGACGATCCGACAGAGGAGAAGGTAACGGAGGAGACAATGAAGCACCCCATCATGATGCACGCAGCAAGGAAAAAGGAAACTATTCCAGCGGCAACACAGGCGCTCAACTCCTTCAGAATGGTTACACAACCCGCCACAAATGTACTCAACAAGATGATTGCAGCCGCTGCATACGTCATTCAATTCCTCGCACTCATCGCCAAGCCAATCACCGAAAGGAGAAGGCTAAAGATCCCCGAAATCTACACCAAGTTCGAGGGGAGCGTCGAGGGAAGAGCGGCCGGCAAAAACGTACTCATCAGGATTCACCAGCAAGCACACATCGCAGCAATACTCGAAATGAGATCGCGGGTGGATGTGAGGCTGGACGAAGACGGAATATACTATCAGTATTCACGGATCAAGGACTCGGAGCACTGTTTCAGAAGACCAGTCATCATCCAAAAAACAAGACTGTTCGAAGCACTGGTTGACGATATACACCAGCAAATGTTCCACGCCGGATTCGCATCAACCGTCGCCGAGTACAACTCCCGCTACTTCACTCCAAAACTTCGAGCATCGATGAAGCCACTACTGCGGAAGTGTGTACAGTGCCAAAAGGCAAAGGCAAGACCATTCCCCATGCAAACGAGACCCGCACTGCCAGAAGTGAGAACTATGAGAGCATTTCCATTCGAGGCATGCGGGGTGGATTTCGCAGGGCCCGTGTACTATTTGAACGAGACGTCGCAAGTGAAAGAGAAGGCATACATCGTGCTGTTCACATGCCTATCGTCTCGACTCATTCACATGGAACCTATTTACTCAATGGATACTGATCAATTCCTCTACAGCCTGGCGAGGCTAGCGGCGAGATACACTTTGCCACTTCGACTGTTCTCAGACAACGGAAGCACGTTCGTGCTCGCCGAGAAGTTGACGGCAGGCAAGGCGGGATCGAGAAGCCCAACAGCATACCTCGACGGAGAACTGGGAAGGAGAAATGTCAAATGGCACCGAGTGATCAGTATGGCACCGTGGAGTGCCGGAGCATGGGAAAGAATGGTGGCTCTGGGGAAGGCAAGCCTGTATGCGGCAATGAAGGGAATAACACCAGACAGAGTGCAACTGGAAACGATGATGCAACAATGCTCACGCATCGTCAACTCCAGACCCATCATCCAGTACAGCGAGACAATTGACGACTCTAACCTATTCGTCTTGCGACCGATCGATCTCACAATGCCAAACATCCCCACTGCCGAATACGACCCGCTCGAGGCGCCCCAACCGCGCCATCAAGCAATCGTCGAAAGCTTCAACAAATTGGAAAAAGCGGTAGATCGCTTCTGGAGATACTTCCGCGACCACTACATGACATCGGATCGCACATACAACGAAGTCCCTAAATATAGGAAGGTATACAATAAGCAACCGCTTCCAGAAGTTGGAGAAGTAGTGCTCATCATGGACCGGATGCTGCCGCGGAATCGATGGCGCCTCGGAAGAGTCACCGAGCTCATCCCGAGCAAGGACCAACTAGTACGCGCAGTTAGATTGACAATGTGCAGCGAGACGGGTCGAGTGACCGAGACGACACGACCGATCAACCTTCTGATTCCCCTTGAGATACAGAAAAAGGACGAGGACCCTGTGCAAAAGGCGATAGACTCACCACACGTTGAGCCTAAGAAGACCAAGCAACCGGCAACGAAAGGGCAAGTTCAGGACCAGGAGGAAGAGCCAGCCAAAAAGGCAGCACCCTCGGTATCGAGAGCGGGCAGAAACAGAAGGGCACCAAACCGGTTCACGTTCTGCATCATGCTGATCCTGCTATCCGGAGCGGCAGCGCACACACAGAACGCAGAAGTGAGGGAATACTCAGAGTTAGTCGTGGAACAGTACGCAATCGCTGTCGCCAACAACGACCTGAGGACAGTGGAAGGAATTGTGCAAATGGCGAAGCTGGATGGAATCCACTTACCCTACATACGACCTCCCAACCCCACTTCCAAGACTATCCCTACCAGTACACCTACAACGGCACCGACTACCACAAAGCCATACACTCGGAAAACGTCTACTACGATCAAGTCTACAACACTGACAGAGACTACCCGTAAGTACACGAGTGTAACAACCCCAAGCCCAACGACAAAAGCCAAAATAACCACATCTGCAACGACTCTATCCAAAGGGCGAACCTGGAAATCCCAGGCGTCAGCGAGGACGACGACGCAGAGCGCAGGCAGATCGGGGAAGGTGACAGCGAGGCCGGCGCTGATCACGGACGAACGCATCGCAACCGCGATACGGGAGGGGCTGAAAAAGGCAGAGCGTGAGATTAGTAGCATGAAACGGCAACCGAGGGCACGAGCACCCATGGGGCCTGGACGCTCGAGAGCACGTAGCCGAGGTAGGAAGAAGGGAACAGTGAAAAAACCAACAAATAATGAACAGGCACAGACTACGGTCTCAACGGAAAAGGAGACGAAGATCCAGAAACTCAGGAAGATGGCCAAGCAGGCAGCGAGCGAATCCCTGAAAAGCGCAGTTTCATCGACTATAAAAACGGCAGGGCAGGAAGCGATGGGAATGATAACAAACGAAGTGTTGAACATCACCATCGGTAGCGTGGTGGAGAAGCTAACTCAGTCACATGAATTGAACAGCGAAGAAAAGCTCGAGCTAAGTGAAATGACGCGAGAGGAGATAGAAGATCTCGCCGAGCAACAAGAAATCGAGTTAGAGTATGAAGAACCCACCTATGTGGACGAGGAGATGAAGCGGCTGTTCTCCGGAGCAGATGACGACTCCGAACCCGAAATGGACGGCATGACTGAAACAAACGAAGATAAGTTAGAGGCATCCACGGGAAAAAATGAAAGCACGCGCGTCTATATCGGAAATCATTACGAGAATGGATCCGTGATCCACCCACAAGAGCACTTCCTGATTATCGAACCAGCATACTCGGGATCAATACAGTGCACAGATGAGGGCGTACAACTATTCGATCACGCAAAGACCGATGAATACACAAAATACAGGGTTTGCATAGACGAGGACGAGAAGGCTTGCAATGATGAAGTGCGCGCAGCAATCGATGAGTTAGAAGGAATAACTATCCCTGTGGACGCACACGTCATTGTGCACCCTTTCTTGGTGACTTGGAGAAAATACAACGGCAAAAGAAACGAGGTAATCAAGCACACATGTCCAGGAATCGACCTATGCAGCGTAAACCACTGTACCATATGCATGTACCAAACCCTAGTCAACCCTCACTGCCACAAAAAGAAGGCGATACTGTTCCTCGCGCTCATCACAATAATCCCCGGTACGCTTCTGGCGCTACTGATTCGCTGCAGGCAACGCATAAAGAAGGCATGGAGGGATAGGACAATGTGCAGACGATCTGCTGGATGTTGCGCAAGAACCGCTGCGTGCTGCGTGCGGAGGAAGAAAAAGGACATTCCCCGACCAGCCGAAGAAGAGGAAACAACCGAAAACATGCTAGACGAGAGGGTAGAAGAGACGCAGGTTGACGTTGAAAGGAGAGAGTCAGACGACATGAGCGGAATCAGCAGATACACCCCAATCCCATTCAACGTGCAGCAACCAACGTGCATCATACGAAGCGACCGATCAGTGAGGTACTCTAAACGCCCACTGTCCATGTCACTCTCGACCCTCACCCAGATCGCGATAGCAGTAAGCTTTATCACAGCATGTACCGCCGAGACATGCGATAAGACGACCCCAATTACGACCGAGGCCATAACGTGCTCACGGGACTCATGCTCAACCCAAACGTCAATCAACATGTTCTTTACGAGTATCGATCGAACAGTGTGCATAAACATTGAATACCCCGGTAAGAAAATGCAAAAGACGATGATTCACTTGAAAGACGTGACATGGACCTGTGGAGCCTCTCGCACTCTGTACACCAGAAACATAACGACAAAAACTGAGTCGATTAGAAGATGTGCGGGGAGCGGATTGTGTACCGGAGGCAAATGCAACGACATCGATCAGGACACAATCATTAGCGAGTTTAGCGAAGCGAACAAGTACAGCGGGGCAACATACTGTACAAACAAATGCGGATTCCTCCTGTGCAAGTGTCTCACACTGTCAAGCAGCTGCCTATACTACAGAGTATACGCTAAGCCAACGACATACGATTTAGTGGAAATTATCGAGTGCAACTATTGGGTGCCTGAAGTTTCACTAGAAGTAACAACGGTCCCACCCCACGGAGAAAAGACGATTGAGACAGTGAAGCTTGTCGATAGCATGGCCACGAGTATAAACAAAAAGGTATACAACGGATCGACAATGAAATTGATTCACTTCGACTCACCACGAGTTAAACTAGACAAATTTCTGCGCATAAACAAAGAAATCGCACACATCCGACAAGAAGAAGCGGATCCAGTTCTGCGATGCTCTAACGCAACTCACTGCACGTTTATAGATCGATGCAGGTGCGATTTCGCAGACGACAATGCTTTATGCCGATGCCCAGATACCGACTACTACTCGCTCCTCCGTGATCCAAACAACATGTTGCCAACCATAGGCGAAGGGTTTGAATTGAAGGTAACGTCGCAAGTGAAGCCGCAATTGATTACAACACGCGACGCGCTGCACATTCAATTCAACATCCAAGAACGACTAAACCTGTCATATTCCCAATACGACACTCCCTGCCGGGTGAGTGACGTGTCCCCCATAACCGGATGCTTCAACTGCCTCAAAGGGGCAAAATTCAAACTAAGATGTCATTCGGAAGTACCGGGAGCCGCCCAGATACAATGTACGGACAATTTTGTAGACACAATTCAATGTGACAAAACCGGTCACGTGACTAAGATCAGACGCTATTTCGAAGAGCGCGAGGTCAAAGAGTCGTGTACTGTGCATTGCGGAGGGAAATCGATCGCAATCGCAACAACCGGTGAGCTAGACTACATTGAGGGCAGCATACCAATGGCAAACACAGCCAAGGGCACAACGTACATCGCTCCAGAAACTATCGGGATATGGGACCAGCTGTGCGAAACAGTCGAAAAGACTATCAGGTTTCTGAGAGCGATGGACGAGTGGCTACCGATTATCCTCGCAATAGCAATAATTATCTTCCTCATCGTGCTATTCTCGCCCACAATATGGCAGCTAAACTGCATGCAATGCCTCAACAGGCAGCAGCCACAAGTACAATTCGCGATGCTGCCAACAGGAATCGCCCACCCAAACCCAAATGAAACCTACTAGTTATCGAATGTGGTGTACAAATTGTATATAATGTATATAATGTGTATAATATGTATAAACTGTCTATACAATTCCATAGTCATTGATACGGGTTCAATTTGCCAGTGAGCATGGGAGGGCGGGTAACCTAGAGAATACGGTAAACCATACCAGTAATACGGTTAATAACCTTGATCTCATAACCAAAAAGAGAAAACGAAAGAGGATAAGATAACACGCGGAGCCATAATGAATGATGGATGACAGGAGAAGGACGCACGCGCAGCGTATCTTCCCGCCCACCCCCAACGGCATTCATTCCCAAAGACGCCGCGCCGGAGGCACCTGCCCCGGGCATCTCCCCCGACCATCTCTCCCAGACCCAATAAGGGGTCATTGACCCCTCTCTCTCTCTCTCTCTCTCTCCCTCCATCTATACGACTCGCGGTATAAGCTAACCATAACAAACGCGACTAACCGATCAAACGCGATATCGTATTACGTCATTACCAAAGGTTGCGAGAGATAAATCGCGCATTGCAGGACCGTAACTGATCCCAATCGACTATGTCCAGCCACAAGCACAGCCATCGCAACGACGGTGCCTACCCGAGAAACCGCGCCCGTAACACAGCACCCGACTACCCCCCGACAAGGGATGTGGAAGGAGGACGGCGAAACGGTAAAATAGGCAGCGTCGAGCAATCGAGAAGAAATGAATTGCAGCCCCCGCGACAGCCCAGCAGCTAAGACCCCACTGCGCCGTATGCAGGAAAAACGGGCATGTGGCAATTTCCTGCAAGAGACTATCAGTCATGCCGACGCCAAGGCTCCAGGAGTATGCCGTCGTCTCCGACTTCTGTTTGCTGTGCATGGAGCCTGCACATCAGCCCTGGGCGTGTCACAATCGCGCGGAAAAAACCGTCCAAGAAGGACGTTGCAAGAACAAGCGGTGCATGGCCACTGGCGGTCACCATTGGGGCAGGGTATGCCCCCTCCTGGAGGATGGAGTCGGCGAGGAGGAGTTCAACCGCCTGGTGGAGGAAAGGATTCTCCAGATCGAAGTAAGTGAAGGAAAAAGAGAGAGCCAGAAAGAGAGAGAGAGAGGGCGGGCATAGGATAACCCTCAATTTAGTTCTTGATGACGGGAAAACGGGACGATGAGGAGGACACGACCGAGGACAAGAACAACGAGGAAGAAGCAACTGAGCTCAAGGTGAGAATGAGAAAGAGAGCGCGAAAGTCGACGATTGGGAGAGAAATAATAGACAAATTATAGGAGAAGCTGTCCGCTCTCCAACGCCAACAAGAGTTGGAAGAACGCGAGCGCAAGCTGCAGGCCAAGAAGGCCGAGCAGGCGCTCAAGGCCATGCGGGATGCAGTAGAGCGTGCGCAGCACGACAAGGAGATCCTGGAGAGGGAAAAAAAGGCGTTGGAGGAGAGGGTCAGCCAGATTGAGGCCGACCTTCTCGAGACGCCGACTCGCTGATAGCCCTCTCCAGATGCCAGTCGCGCCCGCCACAGTCTCCCTCCGCACCTCCTCGCCAGCCAGCCTACCGCCAGCCTCATCCCATCCTACCTCACTCCAGCTACCCCACCGACCAACATGCACCCACCACTTATATATCGACGGCGACTCAATAACACACCAATCGCCACCAAATAACACCACAACACGAAGCAAGCACAATTATATTCATATCGCACAGATAAAATGAACAAGTGAAGGCAATGTTGAATGTGTTATAAAAATGCGAGCAATAAAGGTTATTAGTTTGTGAATGAACGGAGAAGATCGATCATAGTGTTATCGGAAGGGGCGTTGGGAGAGGATGAGGCCGAGGTCACAGAGAGAGTAGGGGGAATAGAGAGACGCAGGCGAGTAGACTGAGAGGACGCGCGAGCGCGGGAGGCGCCAGGGGCATCGCGCTGCCCAGCGGCAAAATGAGCGTCACTCACAAAATGGCGACGGCGACGGAAGAGGGTGATGGCAGGAGCAAGGTGAAGAGAGGAACGCGCAGATTCACGAGCAGCTGCGCAGCGTGCAGAGAACGCATGGGATTTCACATTCACTTCCTCCAGCCTATCCACGATCAACCTATGCTCAGACCAAAAATCGTCATCCGACTGGTCCAGCCGGCGGAGGGACTTCAAGTGCAGCGTAGCCAGCGCGGAGAGCCCTTTGAGACCGCGCGCGATATCACGGGCGGACTAAAAGGGAGGCGTGAAAAAGTACTAGCCACGAGAATAGCACTCACATCTTCCATGTTGAACAGGCCCTCGAGTATGGCAAAAGCGTCGCGAGCATACTGTAATACTGTATGACGGGAGAAGGTGACAGACGCCACTTACCGTATCGCGAGCAGACAGATCTTGATCAGAGAGAGTAGCCGCCTGTCCAACTAACTCTTCCCAAAGCTCGTGAAGAGCACTACAAGACGAACGCGCATCGTCGAGAGCACTCTGTAGCTGAACAGTGACGCGAGCGCGGTCAGAAAGAAAGACAGAACGGTCAGCGACCCTCGCACTCAATTCCGTACGACGATCCGACTTGCGAGCGCGCAGCTGACTCATGGCAACTAAACAAAACAAAAATCAATTTATCTACAAAAAAAAAATGCGCTATCAATGCGATTCACGAGCGAGGAAAGGCGTACACTACATTAGCATAAGCAGACGCCGCCTCCAACTCCGAGGCTAGCTCACTGGGGGTCAGATATAAGCTCCCGATAGCCAGGAGGTGAACACGGCGTTCAAGGACGCGAATACTGGGAAGCAGGGAAGGGGACTCCCAATCAAGAGGGACAAAATGAAAACGAGTCGACCGCTCAGCCGGATGCACATGATGAGGTAGGGCGACAACCGGAAAGAAAGGCGATTACAAAGAGGATTAAAATTTTGTAATTGATATCCACCTTTTCGACGACAGCCGCTATCCCCGCAAACTGCCGCACGTGAGTACGCAGCAGAGCGAGGCCACGCCGCACCCCACGGCAATGATTGGCCACCGGGCGCCAAAAGAGACTCTGGTCAGACGCCGGCGCATCCGATATCTCAAAGGGGCGTGCGCGAAGCGAAGTCAGCCCATTCAAACCAACAAGGGAGAAAACAAAAGAATCCACAAGTTGAATGAGAGCGAGATCGATCAGAGCGAGCGGAGTGCGACTAAATGATTGTAATACAATCAAACGGATCAGCTACAGTATACCTGACGCGCGGCGGATCGGCAATGAATATAAGGCCGCATCGACGAGGGACGCGAGTCGGAAGGAATAGCTGGATCCATCCCAAAACCCCAGTGACAATAAAATCTCCTTTCACCAGCACATACATCGAAACTTCTAGAGAGTGAAGCTCTCACTCATCAAGTAATAGAGATGTGCAGATAGGCGCACTCACCCGCCTCCAATCAAGGTCATTGCTTATCATAATTTATCGGGACAAGCAATTGAAATAAACAAGGATGAGGTAGCATGTGTGGATCGAGAAACGCAAGATTATATCATGAGCAATTGGACGCGACAGTCGGAGAAAGAGTATGGCCTAGGCAGCGGATTAAGACGACAGGGCGCGCAGAGACACAAGGCGCATCTGAGCAGCCGCAAGAGGAGCATACTCACGCCTACCCGCCCCCTGACGATACAGAAGGTAAGCGACAGCAAAGGTGGAGATAATGGCGACAATGACAAGTACAATATGGCCGAGATCAATAGAAGCCGCGTCACACTCAACACACTCGCGAGAGCGAGAAGGGGAAGCGGATGAAAGGGGCACCGCCGAAGTAGTCGTAGGAGGCACGGGCTGCTGACGGCGACGATCGGTAGCATGAGACGATAGCACGCTCATCGGAAGACAGTGCACGATCCAAATTCTGGAACAACAGATTCCACCCTCTCTCCTTGCGCAATACACATTGGATAGCAGATAAACAACTCACTCGGAAAGACGGACGATGCACAAGTGCCCCGAGGGACACCTCGGGCACGAGGCCGACACTTGCCACTCCCCGCAAGCCGACGGCGAGCGCGAGACGTACACACCAGCGACGCCAAGCAGAGCAAGAAGGAGAAGGACAAGAGAACGCATCTGAACGGGCAAATAGGCAGAGTTTCTAGAAAACAAGGAAAACGAAACCAGCCGCCCTCGCCAGCCGAGTTGGATACAATGTATGAGGAGTGTCCAAGCCATGTCCTGTGAAGGCACATGTGGCGGATTCAAAGGGATTGCAAAGGGCATCCGAACCGCCACGCCACACACGATCTGATACAAAAGATGTAAACAATGATCGTAATCAATTGGCGTCACTCTAAAAACAAAAAAGGAGAACTTAAAAGAGGTTCTCGGAAGAAGAAAAAACAGTAACGTAATCGGCAGCGCGCACTCACTCTACCGTCACTTCACACCAGACGCGACTATACCTACCAGCCGTCAGAAGAAGCCTTCATCGTCAACGACAAAACAACACGTCAACGACAACACGTCTTCAACAAGCGACAGGAGGAGACCCACTACCGAACGTAGACTGAGAAGCCCAAAAAACAGGGCAATTATCACTTTATAAATTTATAAGTATCGATTATCTCCCCCCCGTGTCACATCACTCATTACACTCGAGATGTTCTCGAGTCCCCCCCGGAATGTCCCGACCGGAACGAGAGAGTGAGAGAGAGCACAGACACGTAAGAGAGAAGTGAGAGAGATCGAGACTTATCGCCGGGACGATCCGCGTGAGCGGTCGCCCTTTCATGTATAATTACTATATGCGATAAAGTCACTTCTATATTACTGTTATGTATTTATTGGCGAGAGTATTGTGGCAACCCTCTCGACGGCCATGGAGACAGGTCTGATGTATTGTATTGTTATCACTGTAGATTACCGTAGTTACTATTACCATTACTGTAGTTATTAGTACCCTTACTGTAGAGTACCTTAGACTGAACCCTGCCCCATAGCTTAGTCTTGACAATAAGTTCTTGTTAGTTTTTAATCACTTTTCCATACTGTGAATGTAATATACCAGCAAGATACTGGAAAATGCAAAAAAAATGTTTGTTCTGATTGGTATATAATTATTTTTGTCGCTCTTTGATCATTTTGCCGTTGTAGCTCCGGTTTGGCAGCGTATTATCTCTGAGATTAAGCGTTTCCGGCGCAGACTACATTCGCTTGCAGATAGTGATAGATATCCAGACCAGCGAGAGAGCGTGGAAGGAGGAGAGACGCAGAGTGGGAAGGGAAAGAAAGATACATGCAGGTACAACGGGGATAGGAACATAGAGGTGTATCTCTCACGCAACTGAGGCATAGAACAAATGGAAATGGTGGAGATTCAACTTGAAATACTATTTTTCTCTTCCTCTCTCTCTCTCTTCCTCTCTCTCCCTCTCTCTCTCTCTCTCTTACCTGGAACATAGCTCGCAGAGATGGGCAGTCCACTCATCGAATCAAAATGTTCCACCATTCCAGTCGTCAATGTAATTGCCCACTTGGTCATGTTCAAATAAGACAGAATTGCTGAAACAGCCAGTATTGCTCCGCCCACTCTATCCCCGCCCCACTCACACACTCCGCAGGTGTCGACTATTTCGGTCAGAGCGAAATCAAAGTTCTCGACTTTTAGAGCGTCGAGTGTGTCCTTATGTGAAAAGGTTTCTGAAGAGAATCACATTTGTTATTCTGTAGTGAGCAGGAAAGTTGAATGTATCACCTATGCATTGTGCCTCCACCATTTGCATTTGATACTGGCCCATCTGAAAGCAAAGATGCGAGAGAGAGAGAGAGAGAGAGAGAGATAGAGAGAGAGAGGGAAGGAGAGAGAGAGACCGAGAGAAGTGCTCCGATGTTGCCGCCGGTCCACATTCCCTCCACCGACTCTGAGCGGAACAGTTTCATGTACTTGGTTGTGTCTTCGGAAGGCGGGATGTGCACTATCCGCGCCAGTTTCGACCCGTTCGTCTTCATTTCGATATCCATCTCCGGTTGGAGCATCACCTATAATCTCTCTCTCTCTCTCTCTCTCTCTCTCTCTCTCTCCCTCTCTCTCTTCTTATCCACAGAACTCTCCCACAGAACCCCGAAATTTTCTCTCCCGAAATTCGATTCCCTGAAGCCGTCCAATTGCGGGGTTCATGTTAGAGTTATAGGTCTCTCATAAAAGATTCGGGTGAGTGGCGGCAGTAGGAGTTTGGAGTAAACAAAAGGGTCAAAAACTAGTGAATAGTAGTTGAAAACAGTAAAGTTATAAAACACTCACAACATCGTGTCCCGCCTTCACTAAAATGTCGCATATCCGTCCGAGAGTGTTCACATGGCTCACTCCATATTTGGGGTTGTAGACGAGAATCTTTAGAGCATCAACAGCTAGGAGGAGGAGGAGAAGGAGCAGACCGAGGAATACCCGCATGTCGCCACTACTGAATTGAGTGAATTATGCCCGCGCCGGCTTCTTTTTCAGCTATAAGACTGCCTGTTTGCCAAACGAGCGAGAGTCGAGACGAGCATAGGATATATGCACGGCCCGGCCGTAGTGTCACTCATTTGTTCACTGAACGGTGAACTCAGACGCACGCTGCGCATCAGTTCCGCGTCGCGGATGGCTCAAACAATTTAGCAAAACTTGTGGCAGCCAACGGAATCGAACCTGCGATAAACAGATCACTGGCCGCGCTCGCTAACCACTAGACCACGAGACCATGTTCGCTGCCTCTCAGAAATGGACAATGATGATGAGCTTAATTTTCTTTAACATGGGAGACGCGTTGCGTGTGCGTCGCGTGCGTCTACTGTCACGCAAATCAGTGAACGCGCGCCGGGCCGTGATATGGGAGGCGGTGGCAGAGACGCATGGAAAAGTAGTCAAGGCTTTCAAATGTGAGTATTTGTTGACAAAGTAATTAAATGAAGTCACAGATAATGGTTTTTGAAAGACAACTCAATTTTCTTTCTTTAGTTTTGAAAATCCTGAAAAAAATATATATGTAGTGTAGATTTGTGCAATACAATTGTGGCGTATTAAAAGTTGTGCGTACACTCAAGTAAATCAAGTGATTCTCACTAAACAAATGGGTCAGCTGATTTTGTTGATTTTGATTGTTCTTCAAACCGTTTATTGACATTTTTGCGGTTGATATTTTTCCACTTGTTATACATCATATTGCACTGCTATAATTCTGTAGAATGAGCGAGGAAGCGGCCGCCGCGCTCGCAAAGCAGTTAGAGCGCGAACTCGATCTTCACCTCGGCATCGGAGACGAGCAGCCTGATGCTGCTCCTCCAGTTGCTGCTCCGGCAGAAACTGATGACCCTGCTCCGGCCGACCCCGCAGCTCCGATGGAGCCGGCCGTTGGAACTCTCATCGACTTTGACAGTGAGTTTTATCAGTTATTGTGCAATGTGTCACAACGTTAGCAACAGGCAACAGCTAACTTTCAGCCCTGCCCTCTCTGTCGGTGGCGTCTCCGGAGCAGCCCACGTTGAACTCGTATGTGGACGTTTCGAAACCAGAAGCGGAGACGCTGTCCGAGGATCCACCCCACGACGACTCCAACTCGTTCGTTGTTGTACCGGTACCCGACGAGAGCAACCAGGTAAGAACAAGTTAGTTTTACATATAGTCAAACCCCTTGTTCAGGACCGCGCTGCTGCCGGTCTGAACGAGAGCGCAGCGAGTGTGGCCACAGCCGTCCCCGCCACTCCCCCCATCACCTCACTCGCGCTGCGCAACGACGACGACGACTTGTATGGGGTATGTTTTTATCTCTTGAATATTTAAAACAAATACCGTATCATGAACAAGTACGGCGATGAAAATTCTTATCCCAACTTCTCCCCTTTCAGTTGAAGACGATCTCGTTCGGCCCTGTCCGTTTCCGCATCGTCACGCAGAACGAGAACGGCCCCTGCCCCCTCATCTCCGTACTCAACGCCCTCGTCCTCAAGGGTATGCGTTGTTTACACATTTGTTTACTTGTTTACATATCTGTTTACCTGTTTGCCTGCAGGCCAGGTGGAGCTGCGCGACGTATCGCACGTGTCGCGTGCCGAGTTGACGGATCAGCTCGCCAACTGCCTCTTCCAGATGCGCCCCGAGACGCTCAGCGCCGAACAGGTTGTTTGTTTGTCTGTTTGTTGTTATTTATTTATTGTCTAGGAGAGTGACTACGATAAGAACATGAATGACGTGCTGGCGCTGCTGCCTCTGCTGGGAAACGGACTCGACGTCAATGTCAGGTTGGTTGGTGTTGAAGTTGTGGTCAGTCTTCAGTCTCTTCGAAACGCGATGAAACAATGGGTTTCGAATGCCGTTTTGTAGGACTTGTGTAGAAATGTCTGTTCTGACCACACCTACCTTACTTGACTTATTTGTTTGCAGATTCCGTCACCCGGGCGACTTTGAGTTCACCCCGGCCCTGGCTCTGTTCGATCTGCTCGGACTGTCCGTCTACCACGGGTGGCTCGTCGACCCACAGCTAGTGGAACTGCGTGAGCACTCTCTCTCCCCTTCTCTCTCTCTTCTTCCTTTCTCCCCTCTCTCTTGTCTCGTCTCCCTCTCTCTCTCTCTCTCCCCCTCTCTCTCCATCTCTCTCTCCTCACAGTGTCTTACAGAGCGCATCATCGGCTCGTCGTCGTACAACGAGTTGGTCGACCGTCTGATAGGGGAGGAGGAGAGTGACGAGCGGGTGCTGGTCGCTGACTTCCTCGAGAACACTGCAGGGCAGATCACGCACTATGGTAGGGAGGGGGTGGAGTTCATATTCTTTCGATTCCATCAGTCGGAGTCCGATCACAATGGTCGATCACATTGTTCAGTTCACCTTCACCACTATTGTCGGTTGGGGATGGAATTCGGTTTATTCCGTATTACGAGAAGATTTCTGATATAGTGCAGTATATGGTATTTCTTCACTTGCGGTTGGGACGGAGTTTGATTCGAGAAAATATCTATATCTTTTCGATTTCAGGCATTGTCAAGCTGTCGGAGGATCTGAAGGACAGCGAAATTGGCGTCCTCTTCCGCAACAACCACTTCAGCACCCTCCTCAAGCGCAGGGTGGGTTGTTTACTTCCTACTTCTTCGATTGTTGTTTATTTGTTCGCTCGTTCGCTTGTTGGCTGTTTATTGTTTTTGTTTACCATGTTGTTTACCTATGGTTTATTGTTGTTTACCTGTTTACCCGTCCACCCCCTCCTTGCAGGACGAGCTCTTCACCCTGGTGACTGACGCTGGCTTCTCCTCCGAGGCGGACGTTGTGTGGGAATCCCTCTCCGGCGTCGACGGAGACTCCTTCTTCGTCGACTCCCAGTTCCGCACGTTCAGGTGAGGCTTGGTGTACTTATATGCATACAAGGTGTTTTGTTTTCTTGTTATTTGGTTGATTCACAGGCATTCATTAATTTTCTACTGAAAGGATTGTGTAGGTAACGGGGTGAAACACGCATTTCCCTGATTGGTGATTTGAGGGAGCACGCGGAGCCGACAGCGCAGCAGCGAAAAGCGCAGGAGACGCAGAGTCAGAAGGAGGAGAGGGAGCGGATGGAGGGAGACGAGTGAGTCGACAGGGAAGCTTATTGATATTGGTTTGACTCATCAGTACTTTGTGACGCTTGAACATTATCACATATCGATCGATTGTATCGATTGCAGTCGCCGTTTGGCGCTGCAGCTGGAGCAGGAGGAGCGGGAGGAGTGGGAGAAGGAGCAGAGACGGAGGGAGCAGCAGGAGAGGGAGCAGGCTGCGGGGGCGGCGCGGGAGGAGCGTCACAGGGAGGCGGAGGCCGCTGCGAGAGATTCGAACCGAGTGGTTGGAGGGGGGCTGAGTGGAGCAGCAGAAGGAGCAGGGGGAGGAGGAGGACACAGGAAGGAGAAGGTCGTGAGTCGGTGGTTATGATATTTCTTCTTTTATATTCAGAAGCTCTAATTACTTTACATCATTGTTCTCATAGTTTTTTTTGTTTATGAAACGTATTTCATACAACATTTTCAGTGTGTCGTCATGTGAACCGTCCGGCAGTCCTCCGCGCCCCATGACATACTGTAGATTACTGTAGAAAGGTAATCCGTTGTACCACTATCCTATTCATCTTATTCAGTTCACTGTATCATCTACTATTTTCCCATCCCCGCTTGTGTTGATTGATATACGTTGCGAGTCACTTACCCCCCTCTATTTTACCGGTGAGATTCGCAGCGAAGAAAGCGTACTCGTCTACCTTATTAGATGCTTTATATTCGAATGAGATGTTCTGTAAAATATTGTATAGCTTGTATCATAAAGAGTTTATCGTTTTTTTTCGATTTGTTCTGATAGATTTTAAGCTGACGTTGAGTCGTTTTGATACCGCATGAGTCTAATGAATTCGTGGATTTCACTAACATCTTCAGGATGGCTTCCAAGTCTGGCGGGAAGCAGCCGTGCAAGTAAGTAAAAAAGGGAGTGGGAGAGAGAGAGAGAGAGAAAGAGAGAGAAAGAGAGAGAAAGAGAGAGAGGGGGGGAGAGAGGGAGAGTTGCAGGTTCTTTGCGAACAATGCGTGTTCGAATGGCTCTCGCTGTCCCTTCTCGCACGAACGCATCAGCCAGGCCGGCAAGCAGCCGTGTCGATTCTTCCTGCAGGGAGAGTAAGTTTGTTTTGTTTATTTGTTTACTCCTTGTTTACGTCGTTGTTCCCATGATGTTATGGCCGTCGCGGTTGCGCCGAAATGTTTACTATCGATTGTTGTTGTTGCTTGGTTGCTTGGTTGGCGGGGTCTTATCAAGATTTGCTCATCTCGTTTGTTCGCGCTATATGCCATATATGTGACATGAAGAGAAGAGGAGAGGGAGAAAGAGAGGGGGGGGGGAGTGAGGGAGAGAGGAAACATGCAGTGTGCCCTTGCGTTTTTGCGTGTCTAGCCTCTATTCTGCACTGCTTTCCATGTGTGTTGGTTAGAGAGAGAGAAAGGAGAGGTCTATTGAAGAGCGCGACACTCGGCCACTAATTCCTTTGCCGATTATGAGCCCTCTGGCTCTCTTTCTATCTTCCCCTTCCCTCTTCTCGTGTAAACACTCCACTTCCACGCGTCCATTCTCGCTATGTTCCCGAGTTTTGCCACTGCTTACTGGGCGCTTGGACTGGTGTTTAGTGAGTAGAGGAGTTTTGGACGAGCGAGCAACGCAAACAGATGCTCTGCCGAGTGATAGTGCCAGGGTGTTGTACTTGTTTGCGCGTTTGTTGAAGTTTTCTTCACCCCGTGCTGTCCACTGTCCTAAAAGACATATAGACATTATATTGTGAGAAAGTATATGATATGCAGATTACTTTTCGTGTTTTTTTGTTGTTGTAAAGTTGGAATGGTTAGGAGTTAGGAGCAGTATGGGTCTGTTTGTTTCTCGTGATTCTCCAATTTTAGTCATCGAACTTTTCTCAACCGTGATAACATTGATGTGTATAATACAACGACAGGGTTTGGCATTACTTGCAGGTTATTTTTCGTGGATTTTTGTATTTCGGTAAAACTTTGCAGATGTGGATACGGGAACAAGTGTCTGTACGATCACGTGCGACCGAAGAAGGAAGAGAAGAGAGTGGCGGCGAGCAGTTCAGCCAAGGTGGGGGGGGGGGGGGAGAGAGCGAGAGGGGGGAGGAGAGAAAAGGAGAAGAAGAATGGAGAGAGAAGGAGAGAGACGGAGAGAGAGAGAGGAAGAGAGAAGGAGAGATAGAGAGCCCCTTCCAGCCCTCCCGCCCCGCCTCGTCCCTGCCTCGTCCGGCGCAGCTGCCCCGAGAGAAGCCGCTCAGCGCCGACGCCCCCGCATTCACGCCTAGCTGGTTGAAGAAACCCGGTGAGAGAGTCTCTCTCTCTCTTTCTCTCTCTCTCTCTCTCTTTCTCTCTCTCTCTCTCTCCAACCTCCCTCTCTATCCAGCGGGTAGCTACGCCTCGGCGGCTGCAGTGGAGGGCTGTGACTCGGACGTGATATGGCAGGGCGGCGGCCCCAGCAGGGCGCACGTCCCCATATGCCCCTACTACGAGGTGGGATTGGGTTGGTGATGATTTCAAAAAAAAAACTCGTCTCCAATTACTGTTTATAAGCTCATGGATGGATAACAAATTCATGATGCGCAGATTGTGCAGAAAATTGTAATGGGTGGTCTGAGAGAGAGAGAGAGAGAGAGAGAGAGAGAGAGAGAGAGAGGGGAGAGAGAGAGGGGAGAGAGAGAGAGGGAGAGAGAGACTCTCACTCTACCCTTCCAGGTAGGCGAGTGTCCGCACGGCGACGACTGCCGTCTGGTGCACGGAGACGTGTGCGAGTATTGCAACAGGTGGGTCGACTGGTTCCTGGTTCCTCTAACTGGTTCTCTTCTGATTTTTGGTTCCTGGTCCCCTTGACTGGTTCCTGGTCTCTTTTACTGGTTCTCTTGGTTCCAGGCCGTGCCTCCATCCGGACGACGAGCACCAGCGGGCGCGTCATCACCAGGTATTGAATATCTGTCTCCTTCTCCCTTCCACCCCCTCTCTCTTCTCTCTCTCTCTTTCTCTCTCTTTCTCTCTCTCTCTCTCTCTCGCTCTCTCCCTACTCCCCCCTCTCACCCTCTCTTCTAGGAGTGTCTCCGCGAGCACACCACTGACATGGAGATAGCCTTCGCGGAGGCGCGCAGCGAGGGCAAGCAGTGCGGAATCTGTATGGAGGACATCAGAGACAAGGTTGAGGGTATTTCTATTATATCTTTTTATTTTTAGTGTTTGCATATAGTACATCTATGTTACTTTCACGTATTACAGTTAATCTAATGTGCTTTATGGTAAGGTTTTCGTGAAACATAGAATTGTTCCATATTTCTACTCTTTTTTCTCTTTTTCACTAAAAGTTCCAGTTGAATATTCTGTGGTTTCGGGTTTAAAATTTAGCACAAGCTTGCAAAAAAAAACTTGGTTTTTATGTCTTATTTTGTAGTGTTTGCATATGTACTATGATTGTTTCACCTATTGCAGTTGGTCTGATGTTCTTTACGGTACTGTTTTCATGAAACCTAGAAACGATTGCTTTTTGAACTCTGTACCCAATCTTAACAAAGTTTATTATTCTACCGATTTGCTTTTGTGAAATTGATCATATGCCTACAGGGCCCCTAGGAATTTCGTATTAGCATTCATTTGCATACTTTGTGATATCAATATCAATTTGAGGGTCTCCGTTTCGGAATCCTGGACGGGTGTGCGCACTGCTTCTGTATCACGTGCATTCGGGAGTGGCGAGGCAAGCAGACGGCATTCGAGAAGGAGGTGGTGAGGTGAGGAGAGGGAGAGGGAGAGACAGGGGGGAGGGGAAAGGGATAGATATTTGAAGAGAGCGATTTGATTGAAAACATTTATCTCAAATCGTGTGGCATTGGGGATGTTTAGAATTGATATCAGGTAGTTATTGATATTAGTTAGCAAATGTCTGGGTCCGAGTGAGAGAGGAAGGAAGAGTAAAAGAGAAAGAGGGGGTGAGAGAGAGAGAGAGAGAGAGAGAGAGAGAGAGAGAGATTCTCTCTCAGGTCGTGTCCGGAGTGCCGCCAGCACAGCCACTTTGTCATCCCCTCCATCTTCTGGGTGGACGATCCTGAGGAGAAGACCATCCTCTTCCAGACCTACCACGAGAACACCACCGCCAAGCCCTGTCGCTACTATATGGTGCGTTGGTGAACTGGTTTCTGGTGGTCTGGTTCCTTGACTGGTTCTTGGATCCTTGACTTGTTCTTGGTTTGGTTCCTATTAGTCTGGTTTCTTGACTGGTGCTTGGATCCTTGACTGGTTCCTGCTTGGTTCCTGGCTGTCTGGATCTTTGACTGGTTCATTTCCAGACGGGCAACTACGGCGACGAGTGTCCGTTCGGCAACAAGTGCTTCTACAAGCATCAGATGCCCGACGGGAGTATTGATCCGGGTGAGTGGGGGTAGTGTAGTGAGAGAGAGGAGTAGTTGAAATCAGACTCTTCAAAATGCCTGGCTATCTATTCGAAACACTTTGGGATTGCTTTTGCTTCTGAACCGCCAGAGAAGAGTTGAATGGTGGTTTTATTGCCGTTGAGAATTGCAGTAGACGGAAGACGGAAAGACTATATCTTTTTTTAATCATAGTTCACATAATTCCTTATCCGGATCATGATTGAGGCCGCGAGCCGCACCAGCGTCGCCGTCCTCAGCTGTCCGAGTTCATCTTTGGGGGAGAGCGGACGGAGGCGGTGGAGGAGGGACCGACGGATGGGGAGAGGGACAGGGAGGACGAGTACGCCGCCATCATTGCACAGCTAAGGGTCGGACAGTAAAGATGTCGCCTGTCTCAGAAGAGACTAACATTGCCATTCCTTAGCCCGGATGCTATACTGTTACGCTTACGATTACTGTATTTTTTCATGGTATTTTTTGTTTGCTTTGCTTGTTATGGATGGTTATTGGTAATATCTATCCCACTCACTCAACTATGCTGAGCTCGTGTTGTATTTATCAGTCGTTACTGGTGCAGAGTTATATAAACCCTTTTCTTTCGCGAGTGTGTTTTGGATTGTGCGATTATGCAGAAAGGTTCGTTGACCTACCGCCGAGAGCGGGTATATGTCGAAGTGAGAGTGTGTGAGAGAGAGAGATATGGAGAGAGAGAGAGCGAGAGAGAGAGAGAGAGAGACCGTCCCACTCCTTCAGTATGTACGCGCGGGTGCTGGACCCTGTCCGCCTGGCGGGTGAGTGTGTGGACGTTCTTCGCTCGGAGACGGACGCCCCGCTGGCTGCGTGCATACAGGCCGCGCAATCCGTCGTCGGCAGAGTAGCACAGTTTGTGAGGTGGGTTTCCGTAGAACTTTCTAGACGAGTTTACACGTGGTTAGGAAGAGTGGCAATGACAGAGTGATTTTACCGGTAACCACACGCGTAGCTCTACAGTATGCATGTGATGTTATAGCATCCGTTCCAAACTACTCGCTTGCAGCAATGACGACATGTCTCGCATCACATCTGCCCTGTCGTCCTTCTCCCTGGATGTGGAGGGATGCCACGACGGTCGACTGCTGGCCGCACTAGCCCGAGACATTGCACTCATATGTGAAGAGAAGAGCGAGGTGCGCCTTATGCTACTCTTGACACGTATGTTGTTGTTGTTTGGCTATTCTGTTGTGTGTTATGATCCTTCCTCAGCTATCCTACTCGATCTCGCAGGATGACGTGGAGTTGGTCGAGGGGCTGAAGCGTTTCACTGACTGCACTGTGAGTGTATCTTGGTTCCTGGTTCCTGGTTCCTGGTTCCTGGTTCCTGGTTCCTGGTTCCTGACTGGTTCCCTTGCAGCGGAAGACGGACCCGCGCGTGCCGATGCGCGTGATACAAGAAGACGACTACGCACTGTTGGGACAGATGGTGGATCTATACCACATGGTGGGTGGAAGAGGGAGGGGGGAGAGAGAGAGAGAGAGAGAGAGAGAGAGAGAGAGAGAGAGAGAGAGAGGGGGAAGAGAGAGAGAGAGAGGGAAGAGAGAGAGAGAGAGAGAGAGAGAGAGAGAGGAGAGAGAGATAGGAAGAAAGAGGGAGGAGGAGAAGGAGAGAGAGAGAGAGAGAGAGAGAGAGAGAAAGAGAGAGAGAGCGAGAGAGAAAGGTAGAGAGAGAGAGAGAGGGAGAGAGAGATAGGAAGAAAGAGGGAGAAGGAGAAGGAGAAAAAGAGCGAGAGAGAAAGAGAGAGAGGAGGGAAGAAAGAGAGAGAGGGGGTGAGAGAGAGAGAGAGAGAGAGAGAGAGAGAGAGAGAGAGAGAGAGAGAGATTCTCCCTCACAGGAGCAGCAACTGCACGTCCGCCTGGCCGCGGTGGACTGTGTGTCTGCTGTGGCTGAGTGCTGTCCGCAGACCCGTGCCTATCTCCTCGACTCGAAGCTCGCGCCTGTACTCGCACACAAGGTCAGTATGTGTGAGCACAGAGGGGAGTAAAGCTCTGAGCAGTTTCATCGAAACCTCAGCATCACATTGTCCGGTCGTTTTTTCGAAGTTCTGTGCGAGTGTTCTGTGGTCAGTGTTCCATGTGAGGACAGAAGATTGTCCGGTCGTTTGTCGAAGTGAGTTGTGAAGAGAGCTGAGAACGACTGTGCAGATCCCGTCGTGTCCTCCCCTCTCTGTCGAGTCGTCCGCCGCCATCCGACTGCTCACCACCATCTACGCCGCCGGCCAGCCGCCCCCACTCGCGCACTATGGTCAGGTGGTTATCAAAGATATAGTTTATTCGCAATCACTGATCATGGCGCGTACAAAAACGAAATCATTCATGAGAACCTAAAATAGTCGAGGACGAGATGGTAGTCTCGAGAGTATGGATGAGCTATTGTAGTGGATCAGTTTTCGGTTATCAATGATTGCGCAGTTTATGTGACAACACTTTTGTGTTGATTGCAGACGTGCTGAGCTGTGATGTCTTCACGCGGGTGCTGCGATTGATGGAAGACCACCCAGAGGAGTGCCTGCCCCTCGTAGTACACTTCAACTACGTGTACGAATCGCTCGCTCTCTCTCTCTCTCTCTGTCTCTCTCTCTCGCTCCTCTCTCTCTCTCCTCTCTCCTCTCATATGTTCCCTTTCAGTACCAGCGACGACGTGTCGAGTCCCGTCCTCTCCGCCTTGGAAGCCTACCCCACACCGGCCTTCGGACAGATATTCATAGAACACTTCAACAAGAACTGCAGAGGTGAGTGGGAAGTGTTTTATGTTTCAGTAAAAGTGATGCACGTTGCTAGAAATGCTAACCGATATACAAGAGATGAATTAGGTGAAAGTTTATGATAACTTTTCGGAATATTGTGAAATTGATATTAATGTAATACCATCGAAGGAAAGAGATGTGAAGAGTTGATTTGAGAGCCGGAGCTGAAGCTGCTCGTGGATGTGTGCGGGGCGGGGGAGGGACTGGTGAACGGGCTGTTCTACCGGAACGACCTGGCCGTCCTGTCCCGAGTGCTCACCAGGGAGATGATCGATGCCAGCGAGGAGAAGGTGAGCAGAATCTCTTGCTGTGTTTCTGTCTGTGTCTCTGTGTCTCTGTGTCTCTGTGTCTCTGTCTCTGTCTCTCTGTCTCTCTCTCTCTCTCTCTCTCTCTCTCTCTCTCTCTCTCTGTCTCTCCCTCTCACCACCTGTCCCTCCAGACCCGCCGTCTGTGCGTGGTCTCTCTGGGGGAGCTGGCTCGATGTGGCTACGCGGACGCGGACTCCCTCCTCCTCCTCTCCGAAGTGGAAATGGAAGACGCGTGCAAACAGACCGCCATGGACCTCATCAAGGCTGTCCAGTAGACAGTCTAGGTGTAGAGCCAGAGTAAGATATGTATAGCATGGTACCATTGGGGATACTTCGCTTTTAGTCACTTTTATTTTTTTTTAGTCACGACGTGTTTAGATATTCCATGAGTCAGTTGTCGCCATCATTCCGTGTATGTACTGTTGTATTGTATAGTGTAGAGGATTTATTGACAGAGTTATTTTTGATTTCGCTATGCGCCATAAAGTTTTTTGTGCTTTCTTTGGTCAGACGTTGGGTTCACACGGTCCGCCTGTTGGAAAGAGAAACACACGGATTGTCCGCTCACACCGACTGTCCGCCTGGTGGAAAGAGAAACACACGGATTGTCCGCTCACACCGACTGTCCGCCTGGTGGAAAGAGAAACACACGGATTGTCCGCTCACACCGACTGTCCGCCTGGTGGAAAGAGAAACACACGGATTGTCCGCTCACACCGACTGTCCGCCTGGTGGAAAGAGAAACACACGGATTGTCCGCTCACACCGACTGTCCGCCTTGTGGAAAGAGAAACACACGGATTGTCCGCTCACACCGACTGTCCCTGGTGGAAAGAGAAACACACGGATTGTCCGCTCACACCGACTGTCCGCTTGATGGAAAGAGAAACACACGGATTGTCCGCTCACACCGACTGTCCGCCTGGTGGTGGAAAGAGAAACACACGGATTGTCCGCTCACACCGACTGTCCGCCTGGTGGTGTGAGAGAGAAACACACGGATTGTCCGCTCACACCGACTGTCCGCCTGGTGTGAGAGAGAAACACACGGATTGTCCGCTCACACCGACTGTCCGCCTTGGTGGAAAGAGAAACACACGGATTGTCCGCTCACACCGACTGTCCGCTTGATGGAAAGAGAAACACACGGATTGTCCGCTCACACCGACTGTCCGCTTGATGGAAAGAGAAACACACGGATTGTCCGCTCACACCGACTGTCCGCCTGGTGGAAAGAGAAACACACGGATTGTCCGCTCACACCGACTGTCCGCTTGATGGAAAGAGAAACACACGGATTGTCCGCTCACACCGACTGTCCACCTGGTGGAAAGAGAAACACACGGATTGTCCGCTCACACCGACTGTCCGCTTGATGGAAAGAGAAACACACGGATTGTCCGCTCACATCGACTGTCCGCCTGGTGGTGTGAAGAGAAACACACGGATTGTCCGCTCACACCGACTGTCCGCCTGGTGGTGTGAGAGAGAAACACACGGATTATCCGCTCACACCGACTGTCCGCCTGGTGGAAAGAGAAACACACGGATTGTCCGCTCACACCGACTGTCCGCTTGATGGAAAGAGAAACACACGGATTGTCCGCTCACACCGACTGTCCGCTTGATGGAAAGAGAAACACACGGATTGTCCGCTCACACCGACTGTCCACCTGGTGGAAAGAGAAACACACGGATTGTCCGCTCACACCGACTGTCCGCCTGGTGGAAAGAGAAACACACGGATTGTCCGCTCACACCGACTGTCCGCCTGGTGGAAATAGAAACACACGGATTGTCCGCTCACACCGACTGTCCACCTGGTGGAAAGAGAAACACACGGATTGTCCGCTCACACCGACTGTCCACCTGGTGGAAAGAGAAACACACGGATTGTCCGCTCACACCGACTGTCCGCCTGGTGGTGTGAGAGAGAAACACACGGATTGTCCGCTCACACCGACTGTCCGCCTGGTGGAAAGAGAAACACACGGATTGTCCGCTCACACCGACTGTCCGCTTGATGGAAAGAGAAACACACGGATTGTCCGCTCACACCGACTGTCCACCTGGTGGAAAGAGAAACACACGGATTGTCCGCTCACACCGACTGTCCACCTGGTGGAAAGAGAAACACACGGATTGTCCGTTCACACCGACTGTCCACCTGGTGGAAAGAGAAACACACGGATTGTCCGCTCACACCGACTGTCCGCCTGGTGGAAAGAGAAACACACGGATTGTCCGCTCACACCGACTGTCCGCCTGGTGGAAATAGAAACACACGGATTGTCCGCTCACACCGACTGTCCACCTGTTGGAAAGAGAAACACACGGATTGTCCGCTCACACCGACTGTCCACCTGGTGGAAAGAGAAACACACGGATTGTCCGCTCACACCGACTGTCCACCTGTTGGAAAGAGAAACACACGGATTGTCCGCTCACACCGACTGTCCACCTGGTGGAAAGAGAAACACACGGATTGTCCGCTCACACCGACTGTCCACCTGGTGGAAAGAGAAACACACGGATTGTCCGCTCACACCGACTGTCCGCTTGATGGAAAGAGAAACACACGGATTGTCCGCTCACACCGACTGTCCACCTGGTGGAAAGAGAAACACACGGATTGTCCGCTCACACCGACTGTCCGCCTGGTGGAAAGAGAAACACACGGATTGTCCGCTCACACCGACTGTCCGCCTGGTGGAAATAGAAACACACGGATTGTCCGCTCACACCGACTGTCCACCTGGTGGAAAGAGAAACACACGGATTGTCCGCTCACACCGACTGTCCACCTGGTGGAAAGAGAAACACACGGATTGTCCGCTCACACCGACTGTCCGCCTGGTGGTGTGAGAGAGAAACACACGGATTGTCCGCTCACACCGACTGTCCGTTTGGTGTAGAGAGAAACACACGGATTGTCCGCTCACACCGACTGTCCGTTTGGTGGAAAGAGAAACACACGGATTGTCCGCTCACACCGACTGTCCGCCTGATGGAAAGAGAAACACACGGATTGTCCGCTCACACCGACTGTCCGTTTGGTGGAAAGAGAAACACACGGATTGTCCGCTCACACCGACTGTCCGCCTGGTGGAAAGAGAAACACACGGATTGTCCGCTCACACCGACTGTCCACCTGTTGGAAAGAGAAACACACGGATTGTCCGCTCACACCGACTGTCCGCCTGATGGAAAGAGAAACACACGGATTGTCCGCTCACACCGACTGTCCACCTGGTGGAAAGAGAAACACACGGATTGTCCGCTCACACCGACTGTCCGCCTGGTGGAAAGAGAAACACACGGATTGTCCGCTCACACCGACTGTCCGCCTGGTGGAAAGAGAAACACACGGATTGTCCGCTCACACCGACTGTCCGCCTGGTGGAAAGAGAAACACACGGATTGTCCGCTCACACCGACTGTCCGCTTGATGGAAAGAGAAACACACGGATTGTCCGCTCACACCGACTGTCCGCCTGGTGGAAAGAGAAACACACGGATTGTCCGCTCACACCGACTGTCCGCCTGGTGGAAAGAGAAACACACGGATTGTCCGCTCACACCGACTGTCCGTTTGGTGGAAAGAGAAACACACGGATTGTCCGCTCACACCGACTGTCCGCCTGGTGGAAAGAGAAACACACGGATTGTCCGCTCACACCGACTGTCCACCTGTTGGAAAGAGAAACACACGGATTGTCCGCTCACACCGACTGTCCGCCTGATGGAAAGAGAAACACACGGATTGTCCGCTCACACCGACTGTCCACCTGGTGGAAAGAGAAACACACGGATTGTCCGCTCACACCGACTGTCCCTTGGATGGAAAGAGAAACACACGGATTGTCCGCTCACACCGACTGTCCGCCTGGTGGAAAGAGAAACACACGGATTGTCCGCTCACACCGACTGTCCGCCTGGTGGAAAGAGAAACACACGGATTGTCCGCTCACACCGACTGTCCGCTTGATGGAAAGAGAAACACACGGATTGTCCGCTCACACCGACTGTCCGCCTGGTGGAAAGAGAAACACACGGATTGTCCGCTCACACCGACTGTCCGCCTGGTGGAAAGAGAAACACACGGATTGTCCGCTCACACCGACTGTCCGTTTGGTGGAAAGAGAAACACACGGATTGTCCGCTCACACCGACTGTCCGCCTGGTGGAAAGAGAAACACACGGATTGTCCGCTCACACCGACTGTCCACCTGTTGGAAAGAGAAACACACGGATTGTCCGCTCACACCGACTGTCCGCCTGATGGAAAGAGAAACACACGGATTGTCCGCTCACACCGACTGTCCGCCTGTGGAAAGAGAAACACACGGATTGTCCGCTCACACCGACTGTCCGCCTGGTGGAAAGAGAAACACACGGATTGTCCGCTCACACCGACTGTCCGCCTGGTGGAAAGAGAAACACACGGATTGTCCGCTCACACCGACTGTCCACCTGTTGGAAAGAGAAACACACGGATTGTCCGCTCACACCGACTGTCCGCTTGATGGAAAGAGAAACACACGGATTGTCCGCTCACACCGACTGTCCACCTGGTGGAAAGAGAAACACACGGATTGTCCGCTCACACCGACTGTCCACCTGTTGGAAAGAGAAACACACGGATTGTCCGCTCACACCGACTGTCCACCTGTTGGAAAGAGAAACACACGGATTGTCCGCTCACACCGACTGTCCACCTGTTGGAAAGAGAAACACACGGATTGTCCGCTCACACCGACTGTCCACCTGTTGGAAAGAGAAACACACGGATTGTCCGCTCACACCGACTGTCCCTTGATGGAAAGAGAAACACACGGATTGTCCGCTCACACCGACTGTCCACCTGTGGAAAGAGAAACACACGGATTGTCCGCTCACACCGACTGTCCCTGTTGGAAAGAGAACACACGGATTGTCCGCTCACACCGACTGTCCGCTTGATGGAAAGAGAAACACACGGATTGTCCGCTCACACCGACTGTCCACCTGTTGGAAAGAGAAACACACGGATTGTCCGCTCACACCGACTGTCCGCCTGGTGGAAAGAGAAACACACGGATTGTCCGCTCACACCGACTGTCCGCTTGATGGAAAGAGAAACACACGGATTGTCCGCTCACACCGACTGTCCACCTGTTGGAAAGAGAAACACACGGATTGTCCGCTCACACCGACTGTCACCTGTTGGAAAGAGAAACACACGGATTGTCCGCTCACACCGACTGTCCGCTTGAGATATCAATCGATATGGATTGGCGACTCACGATCACTGAGCGTGTCGTCGGTATGCTAGGAGAGGGGAAGAGGGAAAGAGCGAGAGAGTACGAGAAACGAACGGATGGTCCGTACACGCCATGTGTATTTTGTATGATGTGCATGTTTGCAATGTCTCCTCATTGCGCCTAGCCCCGCCCCCTCGATCTGCGTGGCTGTCTGGTCTGGTTGGAGGCGACGCGCCGGGAAGGCACCCTTGCAGGCGCCATTCCACCCCGGCGGCCGCGATGGGGGCTGAAGTGGGTTCTCTCTCTCTCTGTCTCTCTCTCTCTCTCTCTCTCTCTCTCTTCTCTCTCTCTCTCTCTCTCTCTCTCCCCCCTTCTCGCCCCCCCCCCCCCCCTGTCTGGCTCTCGCTAACTCTCCCTCCCTTTCCTTTCTCCCATCCTTCCCTCTCTCTTTTCACAACCTCTTCATCTCTCTTCCCCCTCCCCTCCTCGCCCCTTTCTCTCTCTCCCTCCCTCTTGCCTTCCCTCTTTCTCCTTCAGTTATCTCTCACGTGTATTTTCTAGGAGAAGAAGAATCAGAAAAGGGCGAAGAAGAAAGAGCAGAAGAAGGTGCGCGAGAAGCTCAAGTCTGGAATCGTCATCAATTCGGAGAAGTACAAGTGAGTGTACTGTAGTTACCCTGGGGTTACTGTCTCTACGCTTACCGCACTCTTTCCAGGTACACTATCATCAAGCTTCTCGGCTCTGGTGGATTCGGCGATGTCTATCTGGTGGACCATGGAGGACCCAAGGTCCGGCGTACTGTAGACTACCGTAAACCTAAAGCGATAAAAGATATGATCTGGCGGTAACGCCACGTGTTTGTGTTGTTGTGAAGTGAAGCTCCGCCCATTATGTCTCCGCCTCTCCAGAAGTACGCGATGAAGACTGAGGAGATGAGCGCCAATAAGATGATGCTGCGACTCAAGATGGAGGTGCAGATTCTGTCAGCTGCCAGAAGGTATACTGTAGCTACAGTAACCCTGTTTCTTTATCGTATTTAGGCATCACCAGAGCGTCGCAAATACTTTGTCGAGTACCTCGATCGTGGCATCACACCCAAGTTCAAGTGAGTATTGACTGATATCGATTGGTTAACGATTGATTGCAGGTTCGTGGTGATGGGACTGGTGGGCCCATCTATTGAGGACATTCGCAAGAAGATCATCTGCGACAACTTCTCGTGAGTAATTATAGGAGTACGGTACTTTGAAATCACTATGCTTACTTCAGATCATCAACAGCGATCCGCGTGTGCCAGCAGACATTGCAGTCGGTGTGGGACCTGCACGAAGTGGGCTACATTCATCGGTACTGGGATTACTGTAGCCACCGTACCTAGGTTATACCGTACCGTATTGTAGCGACATCAAGG